>JAVQJF010024268.1:0-38472 GCA_036023855.1 Gadopsis marmoratus | reverse complement strand
ACAATTTAAATTAGCTTCCTTCTGGGTGTATTTTGCCTTTTCTGTGTTTTTAACTTATAAATAAACTTTCTAATTGAGAAACCCCCCCCCCCCCGGTGTTTCGCACGCTTCATCTAATTATCTTCCAATTCTATATTCAGATTTAAAAAATAACGTACACATTGTCATCTACGTAAATGAATAAACTTGCTGCGTGCACTGGATGAGATCTTAAATATTTCTTACCCTGAAAGGTCGTTGTCTATGACCATCTTCTGCAGGCCGGTGGAGATGCTGCAGCTGGCCTCAGCGGGAGGCGAGTCCATATGCTCTGAGGACTGTCCGGGTGTCATCTGGACACTAGACGGGTTAGACAGGGCTGTGTTCACCTCCCGCAGGATCCTGGGCAGAGGACCCAGCTTGGAGGCTGCACTCTGTTAAGAAAGAGACAATTATTTGTTAAGCCAAATTAAACATTACTCTGGACCACTTCAGTTAGGGCAGTAAGCGGATTTAATTTCCGTGCCGTTAAAGTGAATTTGATATTTGCATACTTTTTAGACCAAGTTGTTTTCCCTACGCCATGCAATCAACTCTCTTACTCAGACAACATACTGAATAATGAAATAGGCCGGCCAGACTGATGGACTGGAGTTTCAACCAGACTCTGTGATTTCTGAAATACTGAAAGACAAGGTTTCAGAGAGCTGGAATGAATGCTGGAATAAAAAAAAACACATAACTCTGCCCTTTATCTAATTATTACCAGCTTCCCATCTGCTACCAGAGCTAATGTAAATGTCTTTGTAAATCCATTAATATGCCTCACCCAGCCTCTGAGCCTTTGCAGTGTGTTCCCCTCATGCACTGTTTACGTAATGCAATAATAAATTATTGATTGATAAACATCCTAATGTATTCTAAGCATGACTCAAACCCTGAAGCTTGTGATGATGCACTGAAGACCTTTGGACCCTCTGTAAACAGTCTTATCCTTTTATAAAGTCTACAGAATATCTATGTATCTAATTTTGATGGAAACTAACGCATTACACGTTTCAGTGTAACTGGTCAAAATATGCTATATCTGATTTTTAAATTGTTTTCAACTGAATGTGGACTACTGTACCCTGCAAAGCAAGGTGGTGGTTTTGCTTCGTAATGAAGTCATAGCTACAATCAGTTACAATCATTCTTGCTGCAAGTCAGTATCCTTATTACACACTAAATGCACTTTAATATTTTAATTCCATCATATCCATATCGTTACCTACAGAAGCTTTTGCTAAGTAAAAGCACTGTAAACATTATGTGCAAAAATATTTCTTACAAAACTTTGGCTTCATGTCCGCAAACATGTGGAACTGAGAGTAGTAAATTGGGGCTACATTTATTCATTTGGAAGACACTTGTGTCCAAAACGAGCTAATGCAGTATGGCATCTTCAGTACCTGATCCATCTGGGAGACCACCTCCGAGAGGAGGGAGTGCAGGGTGGAGAGTTCCCTGCCGAGGTCGATGTACCCCTCAAAGCCTGCCGTGTTGGAGATTGTCTCTGGGTTCGAGATTTCGAGCAGGAAGCGCTGCATGTTGGTCCACTCGTGCTCCAGGAACTGATTCATGAAGGACATGTACTCTTCCTTGTTTCCGAATCTGATGGCAAGCGCGGGCAGGAAAGGAAAACAGGGACAAAGAGTAATGCAGAAATGTTAGGAAACGCCACAATTCTGTTTAAAAAGCTAGGAAGAGAACACGGTCCTTTGATCCAAAAACACACTCACTTGGTGAAGTTTGCCAGGTTTTGGGTGACTTTGGCGATGAGCGTGAGCGTGCGTGCTGTGCGGTCATCAGGATACTCCTGCATCAAATTGAAAAGTGAGGGGGACATGATGGCTGGACAGAGAAAGCGCAGGAACAAGGAAGCGCTGATCAAACGCTCACTGATGTCCGGCCGACCACGGTTGCTGCATTCCTGTCGCCATGACGCAAAGACCTCTTTCAGTTCTCGTGGAAAGACACTGTCGAGGGATAAGAGACAGGACAGAAGTTGTGTTATAAGAGAGGAAGTGATCTTTTCCTCACACCACAGGAATAGAATTGATAGTGTGTAAAGTAGAGGGAGAAGACATTTTTTTTTCTCCTTTATTTATATTCCCAAACCATAATTCTGAGACAGATGATTTTGTCGCTCTGGAGCTCTGGGCTTAAGGCAAAGATTCCTCACTTTAGCTCTCACTCTCAAACTTCAGGAAAAAGGTTATTTATCAAATATTTATTCAAATGCTGTTAAATTTAAGAGCGTTCGCTTAAGTTTGGCTAAGAGCAGATGCTAGCAGACTGCAGTACAGAAACAGAGGCCGTGATGAATAACAACACGTTGGCTGAAGCGATATGTATAATTCAGAACAGAGTAATTTTAGCATATCGTCCTTTTGTTTTCTGCATTTGTTAAGGGTGCAAACAACAAGTACAAAGCTGGTACTGATTTGATTGCAATCACTTTCCACACCTCTTTATTTCCTGCACTTGTCAATGTGGCACCAAAGTCTCATTATTCACAATTTCTTTTCAACTCTAGTTTGGTTTCTTTTTCTTCCATTTCAGCATAATTTTATCCCTATTTATACATTTGACATATATTAGATTGTTGTTCATTTCACTTGTTAATTGCTGCTGGAGATTATAAAAACATTTTAAGCAAACAAAATTAACGTTTTGAAATGAAATCCGCCATTCCTGCTGAGGGTACATATGATCAATCATGTGATCCCTCCAGTGCTACTCTTAAAAGTTACTCCTACACTTTGCTGGAAGTAGGAGCGAGTTGCTTGATAATTGTTGTGTCTTATTCTTGACTTTTTTTTTTGAGTTGGTTCTATAGAGCATTCTTGATTCTCTCGAGTTGCCTTAAAAACTCACACATCTAAAGTTCTGAACAACAGATGTCTGATTTATCAACAGACAAATGACAACCGCTGCTAACTGGCATGGAACCTAATTAAAAGCCCCTTCAATAGCATTGTTTTAACTGTGATTAAGATCCTTTGGAATGAAAGTCTGTTTCCAGGAGACAATACAGGAAATAAGAGATTTTGATGGTAAACATTCTTCCTGCTCGTTTGTATTGTATCACACGCAATGAAGCAGAATATACAGTATATTAATCATGATGTCTGGCTATAAAGAGTATGTCTATGTGCCATTAGGCCCTTTACGAGTACAGCAAATGTTTGTGTGTTTTATACAGAACATTTTATAAAGCTTGAAGCTGTGTTCCAGTAGTCACCAGTATGAATTGATGATTTTGCAGAAGGCCAGCTCGCAGCACATCTTAAGGTTACTCTGGTGTTCTGGCAGGTCACCCGATGAACACTTGGACGGGTCCACCTCGCAGTTCTCGTCTGACTCATACAGAGCCTTGATGAATTCACCTGCAAAAAACAACAGGAACAATATGTAAGGGTATCTGTGAGACAGATACAGCAGGAAAAGCGGAACTCTGACAGCAATTTTTTTGTGATTTGTAGTGGTTGCAAAGTCCTGCTGAGCTAGGACAGAGGAAGAATATGATGCCAAAGCTACAGGGGACAGAGTTAGATATTGCCCTTGAGATTCTCGTAGGCCGAACCGTGAACTAAAAAGAATTGCCTTTCAAGAAAGACCACTCTCTAGTTTGACCTGCGACAGTGAACACAAAGACTGACAGGCAAGATTCAAGTAAGCCAAACAAGGTTATACTCACAGTAATGGTGGCAAAAATAACAACATCCGTTTTGTTACCTCAATTCGGATAAACGACGGACCATTACTGCTACGGTCTCAGTGAGTCACCAGCCCGTAAAAGGAGCCCGTGCCTGTCCTTGTGTTGCCCCGCTCGCACTTTCAGTGATATCAACATTTTAGCCAGACGTTAAACAATGAAAAAACATAAAAATGCCCCAAGAACACTGATGCATAATTTACCAGCCCTCAACATTTCTCTGAAATTCCTCTCCACTCTGAGGGAGATAGGCAGCATTTCCAGATGCAAAGACAGCCAAAAAAAGACACCCAGAGAACAACATAAACACACACACGTCGAGCATTAATATTAGCAGCATTACAGAGGAAGACGTGATGAGTGCCAGGAAGAATGTGTGCCGTTTGTAGATTAAACTACCGCTGTGTACATTTCTGAACCAGGGAGGGCGAAAAGCACACGGTGCATACAGAGTGCTTATTGTTGGGGCTGCATACGGACAAACACGCTTGATCCAACCTTGGACTAACATTGTTGGAGTGTGGGTAAGGGGGGGGGTCAAACAATCACCTCATCATAATCTTCTACAAAAGCTGATCCCGTAAGTGGTTTCGGTATTCCAACAACGCTCCGTCAAAGCCTGGACAAAAACATATTTCCTGTCACAGTCTGACTTGTGTTTTCCGCGGCGAGCGTCCAAAACAAATCCTTGAAATGACGGAAGAGATGCTTCAGTTGTCTCTCTGGCAAAATGATTCCTGGGAGGAGAGGACTAATGCTTTTAATCTCTAATGCCACCGTTGTTTGCCAACTTGAACTGTAGCCGCTGTGTTTAATTTACTAACGCTGCAGTTAATTAAACATTTCCAGTGACTGAATTAATAAGTTTAGAGGTGAATGTGAGGACAAGAAATAAGAGGAGAGGTTTTTTTTTCGCTTCGGCCTTCAGTGGCAGATTACAGACCCCCTTCCAGAACACTGATACACTCACCGAGGGCGTCCTGCAGGTACTTCTGTCCCACCAGTTTGAGGTATTCCTCGATGGCCTTTGTCGCTAGGGTGTTCTCTCTGAAGATGAGGTGCTCGTTCTCCCCGCAGCGATCCACCTCCGACATCATCAGGTCTGTGAGGAAGTCCTGCAGAAACACACAAACACACAAAAAAAGGACAAGCACAGGGTTAATGACTGCAAGTCCTATCAGTTTTATTTATATGGCGCCATATCATTACAAATATCATGACCGACTCTTTACACTTTAGTCCTACAATCCTACGTGACTGTCCACACTTTAGGAAGTAGCTGATGAAGATATCAGTCTGTCCATTAATCGTCAATGCTGCGTTTGAGGGGAGAGTTTTGCAATTTGGAAAATAACACAAAAAGATAAAAAGCTGTCCAATAGGATTTAATTTGAATGACCGTTGCCAAAAAAAAAAAGTATCTTCGGGAGAGAGTAGATGGTGGCAGTTAAAACAAGTGGAAAATAAATGAGTGCGTTGTAATGGAAGACCAGATTGGTTTTCATCTGATTCATCTGTCATTTCAGATACCGTTATTGTACCTGTCCACCAGTGGTCCCCCGTGTGCTTCATGCCTAAACCAGTCACCTGACTAGTCTCCTGCTGGAACACCTGCTTCCTATCTGTAATCTAACACACTATACATACACTCTCCAGCCACTAGTCACCTGTTTGCCAGGCTGCCTTCAGTCACCATAACTTGGCAAGCCTTTCTTCTGCCTTGCCTGCCTGCCTGCTTTAGTTTTAAAGAGCCCTTTAGTTCAGTTAGCTGGTTCCGTCTGCCACTCCATGCAAACTACTGGTGGCGTTTTTAAGAGCTTGTTAACTTGCCTGAGCCTGACTCTTTAGGTATGTCTCACTGTGGGGATGGCGTAAAAAAGGATAGTAATTAAATAACTGTAAATCGTAGCTAAATGACAGTGTGGATCAAAGGAATGCACAGGTGGATAACTTGGCCCCGCCCAGCAAAAACATACAGGGGATTCCTTACAAACGAAACATATGATGGACACAAGCCTGGATGAAAAAATGAGCCCCCCACTGCAAATGAAAACTCAAGTTTGAACCCGCATTTACTGATTCTTTTTGCAGCGGAAACAACACTGACATATTATCGTCTTTTTAGTTAATATGGCTAAACTCACTAGTAAACAGTTGGTTATTTATACATCCAGCAGTTACAGAGGAGGAGCATCATTCATTTTGAGTTACTTTACTGGCCACCTGATGGATGTAAATCCAATGTTATTTTCTTCTACCTCTGTTTTGCTCCCCATCAATTCCTGAGGGAAATATGTCTATTTATCATCTAAATTATCCACTGTGTTCACAAGTGTCTGTCTGCCGTGTAGTGTTGGGCAGGTAGTGTACAGTCGGCCATTAGAGCTTTTTTTGTTGAAAATGGCTGCGTGCACCTGGAAACTAAACATTAAAGCTGTGTTCCGGAAGAGCAAAACGATGGGCTGAAAGACACCAACGCACACTTGATCTATTGTTGCTATAAAAATATTGATTATCGCAGCTTTAATAACAACATTATCTCCAAAATCTGTCTTTGTAAAAGTCAGAAGTGTGGCTCACAAACTCACAGGCAGGTAGAAGCACCTGCGTTAACTCTTAGTGGCCATAGGTTTAAGTATCACTAATCACCTTTAACAGTTGCACCTGTACGAAATGTGCAAAACGCTGTCACTCCATTTACTACACTGCCGTGGCGTGGCAGGCTTTCGAGTCACACATTTCTGGCCAGTGACTGTGAACAAAGCGTTATTCTGTCATTACAAGAAACTGAGGGAAACAAAATAGCTCTAATCATATCGTCCTTTTGAATTTGACATATGCCAGAATGGAAACTCAGCATGCGGAGAGAAACAACATGTTTACCACTGAACAGGCAGACAAAAAACTGACAGGACTCATATTTTCATATAAAGGCAGCAAACGGTTTCTTCACTTTCATTCAAATGCCCAAAAAGAGAATTTGACACCTGTTTTACTGTGCAATGAGGGAAGGAACACACACAAAAAATGCTGGTCTCTGTTCCCCACTCAAACGTTCAATTCAAATGGAGAGTCGCAAATAATAAAGAAAGCTAACAGAATGCGGATGCACATTATAGACAGCCAAGTTTCTGCCATAGTTCTGATCAGCTTAAAACAGCACGTCAAATTTAAAATGTGTTTTTATATTTATTTTTTCTCAGGGGAAAAAAACTTGACTATATAGCACTCTTTGGGGCGTAGAAAAATAACAGTCGGAGACCGGCATTAAAGCTCCCAAAATTCCGAGTCTGAAGGGGAGAGATGGAAATGCAGCCATCTGGGGATGAATCATCCCTTGTTTAGATCTCTTCAACAAATTTCTGGGTGTACTCTCATGTAAGTCCCCTGGCAGCTTGTTAAACTAGGGGAACCAGCGTAGCAGCGAGGGAGAAGAGAGGCAAGTGACAGATGTACAGAGAGAAATAGAGAAGGAGAGGAAGAAGAGACAGAGCGGTGGTCTTTAAAGAACAGAGGAGGAGGCGGAAAGAAGGCGACAGAGTCTCTCAGACGCGTTCTATAGCTGCTGCAGAAGCCTGTTATCCGGGCTAATCAAAGATACACCACAGGGAGCCAATCACCCACTGATGTGCAGCGAAAGTAGCCTTTTTGGTTAATGCATTTGCACATTCCACGCATGCACCAGCCCCACACACACATATGTACACACACAAACCTACAGAGATGGAAGTCATTTATAAAAACATTTACATTATAAACCCACACTGTAGCATTAGATGTGTGTATGTCTATTTGTGCGTTAGTTCGGAGCTGGTTTGCTGTTTACACAGACAGGTAATGAAACAAAGAGGATTTAAAGTGGCTTCTTTTTTTACACTGATCAAGTGACAAATATCCTTTGAAATGTCTACAAAGTGATCAAAATGAATGATACCCATACATACTGTACTCCGCAGAATTCACACCTAAATCATCACTGGGACAGCCAACTGGTTTTAGACATTATAGTCAAATGCAGATCACCTGTGTGTAGTCAAGTGGTTTCAATTGTTTGCAGTATAAATACAGGTCCAGGTTTTGGTGAGTCAGTGGTGTGGTAAAACCTATCAGGGCACAAAAGTCAGGGGATGGATATTAGGAAATACCCAAGTCACTAAACATTCCTTGGAGTAAAGTTAAATCAATAATTAAGAAATGGAAAGATGAGTGTAAGAAGGAGACTAGTGAGGGAGGACATCAAGAGACCTATGACACCCGTGAAGGGGTTTCAGGATTGGAGTCACCAGTCACGACTTTATGGAGGTGTGAGAAAGCGAAAGCTTTAGTGGTCTGATGAGACCGAGCTTTTGGAGCCATCAGACTGAACACCATAAATGTAGCATCCCCACAGTGAGGCATGGTGGTGGCAGCATCATCTCTCAGCAGCAGGCCCCAGAAGACTTCGGAGGGTAGAAGGCGAAATGAATGCAGGATTAAACGGAGAAATCGTGGAGAAAAACCTGACGTGGTCTGCAGGAAACTTGCTACATTAGCTTAAAAACAATGTTCGTCCTGGAGTGGCTCAAGGCTGTAATTGCTGCCAAAGGTGCAGCTACTAAATACTGATTTGAAGCGGGTGAAAAGTTGTTGAAATAAACATTTAAGAAATGTATATAATTAATTTTGATCACTTTGTAAAACTCCGTTTTCACTATTTTCTTTTGATCAGTGTCAAAAAAAAAAAATATTCAGTGTTGTAAGAAAAACATGAACTTTAATGCACTATAAATTGTCCCTGTACACTGTTTTTGATGATACTCTCATGGTTTCAAATATCATTGATAGTCCATGAATCTAATTTATCCAAGCAGCATAACAATTTAGGTAACACTGTTGTTTAATGATACAAAGCTATTAAATCAATTGTAAAGGAATATTCCTAACAATGTATATCATCTTTAAGTCATACTTTGTCAAGAGCTCATTGGACAGTGAGGTATTTATGCTTATTATAAATAAGGCATGCAGCAGAGAACAGCACACAACACATAGACGCCTGAGGAAAGCTGACCTTTTGTGAAGCATGGACACCCATCCCATCATTAGCCCAGTAGTCTTGTTTTTTTTCCTCTTTTTTTATTGGACGAAAATGTCATCCCAATTATGATCTTTCCTCTAACCTCCACCCCTACATGGCTCTCTCCCTCGCTACTCTCCTCATGTGGCCACCGAGGCGAGGCAAAGCCAGGGCTGATTATAGAGGACGGACGGATGAAATGAAGGAGGAGAGAGGCCGAGAAGGAAACTGGGAGAGAGACATCAAAAGTGGGACGGAATAATAACCGAATCATTTCTGCTGGGAGCTTAAAAGAAAAGTTAAATGCAACCACCTCTGACGATCTCTTACAGTGATGACCCCACACATGAGTGGACATTTGTTGAGCCTATCAAGTTACACGTGGCGGATGCAACCCATCTGTGTGTGCACAGGTGAATTTCAGTTTGTCTTCAGCTTAATTACAAGACATGGATATAAGGACATTACATCTCTACCCGAAGTACAAACTGCATTAATTATGTCTACCATCTTTCAGTCCATGCCATATGTTGGTAAGATTGATTTTGTGTCTTCCAGGTGGCAATTGGATCACTGGTTCTCATTTCAGTATGCTGCTAAAATAGACTTGTGGCAACCTGACCATTTTTTTTTTTTAAAGTCATGTTATTACAGCATGGTAATGCACAAACACGTCAACGGCCCTAATTTGAGAGTCTGCTGCAATGACAAGCTTTGGTGTAGAAAATTCAAAGCAGAAATACGTGAATGTGTTTCTTGTGTCAAAAAGACTAAGAGTCTACAGCCGTAGCATTGCTCGGAGTTAAATGCTAACACGCTCACAAAGACAATGCTAGCATGTGAGCACAAGATTGTTAAAATGCTTGGAAAAAAACCTTTCACTGACAAATCAAGAAGGTTTTTTTTGTGTATAAGCAAATTCGTATGTTGTCAATAAACCAAACCAAACCACAAAATGCAGCCGAGGTTGATTAGCTAATGTAATAAATTTTTGATGGTACATGTTCATGAACCAAATACTGGACAACCAAAAATCTGGCCTCTTGGTAGGGTTGAGGTAAAAAGTCATTAGAATTCATATTTTGGGGACCATGAATTTGGGCCATCAGAGAGGCAGACATCCCTACAGCCATGAGAAGCTTGGTGGCTGACTGCCTCATAATCCCAGAACTGTCAAAACTAAATCCAAAACTTTGGTCACTGTAATGGATTACCACTTTCAAATCTCTTCAAGTGGAATCTGTGGAAACCAATGACTGCCTGCAAGGAAGGAAATCAATGTAAAAATCTTCAGTATCCTTTGGAAAATGGTTGGCAGTAATGCTGAGTATATATGTGATTTGTTGCAAAAGGTTAAATCATGGGAGAACCACCAGTATTCTAAGAGTCTGAGCGGCCATGTCCCCTCCCATCATCCCTCAGCGTTTTTCTCTGACGCCCTCAATCCTGCAGCCTGGCCACCCTCCCCTTCCCTCTGCTTCAGTGCTAATAAGGAGAAGTAGAACGCTCTCTGTATCGCTGCCACATCTCATCAGCCAAACCATGCCTCAAAAACCCCCCCAACATCCCCAACACACAGTGCACTGAAAGAGACAGGAGGGTGATATGAAGATAGGGTCTGAGTGGAGGGTACGTGGTGAAGCACGGCTGATCAGATCTAATAAATAGTAAGGAGCAGAGTCCTGTTGAAAAAGATGAGATGCTCCCTGTCGATGGGGTTACTTGGCAGTAAAAACTGAAGTCTTGTCCATAGCACTGCTATACACACAGCAATCTAATCACCACAAGGTGCGTGTGCAGTGCTTAACATCTCCATGCGGCAATATTCCACTGCACAGTGTGCGCCTTCAAGTTTTGAAGCTGAAATACACAGGCCCTGACTGAACAGACAACATAATCTCTAACTGTACGTTTCTCACGCCCACTGACAGACACACCAGATCACAGAACAAGGACATTGATGTTTTAAACAACATGCTTTCCAATTGTTGTGCCTTTGCAAGGGTAGGACATCGAGTCTGGGAAAGAAAAGAGAGAAAAAGCAGAGGGAAAAAGGGTAAAGTTTAAGCCTTGTAATAGCGCAAATGTTGTTTTTTTTTGTGTGTTTCTATGGTAATATAAGGCAGAGAACCTCAAGTATGAGTGCAATAAATTGCCTTAAAAGGATAACACTGGAGCAGGAACAAGCAAGAGAGAAGGGGGTAAAAGTAACAGAACATTTTCTCCTAAATTCAGCCTCTTTAAAACTGTCTGTACCGGCAGAGAATATGTGGATGTCTCAAGTGGTTTCAAATATCACTGATAGATCACTTTACCCAGCTGTGTCCCGTGATGTATAAGGTGCATGGCAATCAATGCACTTTATGTTATGTTGTATGCAAAGAAATTGGTGAAGCTGAAATTATGGCTAAGTGATGGCGATCTTGTGTGATGTAGAACGAAAAATGTATTTGCACCAGCGCTTACTTGTCGATTAGGGTGTCCTGTTTTTGAATTCTATTATATTCCAACAGAGCATGAAAAAAGATTTTCATTTTGACGTAAATGCTTATACTTTGTTCATAGATTTATTTAATTTTATCTTGTGAATGGCAAAAAAACCCCCCACCATTATTGGAGAAGTCATGGACCGTGGAACTAATGGGTCTCCATTTGAAAACAAATAAAATGGAAATTACCCGTCGGTGCTGGTGTTGATATTCAGGTAAGTGTGTATCTATACCACAATGCTGCACATCTGTAGATCATTTTAAAATGACAGTTTGGACTAAGTAATTGGAGTATTGTAACAGATAAGTAAGAAAGAAGAATTGAATGTGAGGGGAAAATAGAAAACCTATAACATTAACATTTGACTGATCCACGAGCCTGATTTTTCAGCCTGCGGCAAGGGCTGAGGAGAGACTCCGGGGGAGAAAACAGTAACCACTCCTGCCACCCCAGCCTTCCCTCTGTTCATCTTTTCATCTCTTTCTGCCTCCCTTGGTCTCGCTCCCTGGAGACTGGGGTGTTACAGTGTTATAGCCTGCAGCTCTTCCCGTGAGGGTCACATTGGGTTGACGGAGTGGACTGGAGGCCCGAATGGAAATGGAAGCGGTTCCTCCCGTCGGCACAGCGGCTTATCGTTCAGCGTAAAAACAGGGAAGGCTGCAGCTCTCCTCATTTCTCCTCATTTCGCTGCTGATGCACATGATCATTATGAAGTGAGGTTTGACTGGAGGGGGTCTTACAGCAAGTGCATCAGTAACGAAACATCATGTTTGCTGACTTACCCCGCGTATTATTAGGTGTTAAGTTAAGTGCAGTCCAGGAAGCCCTGTAATGCATATTTGATTATTAAATAGATATTCGCTTCAACATGATATTTAGTGCTAAAATCTTATTTGAAAAGCCGCGCCAGATGGTTAAGATGTTTCCACTTGTTTCTATTGTGTTAACATGGCAGAATACGGTAATACAAAACTGACATTTTCTAAGCTAAACTGATAATTATGTTTCAAAGATATGTTAAAACAAGGCTGAGGCTAAATGCTAATGTCAGTATGCTTACATGTTCACAATGACAACATATAACAGGCTGTTTAGCAAGTATAATGTTTACCATGTCCACCATCTTAGTTTAGCGTATAAGCATGCTAACATTTGCTAATTATCACAAAACACAGTACAAGTACAGCTAAGGCTGAAGGGAATGTGATTAGCTTTGCAGGTATTTTGACCTCATGGCGGCGCTACATGTGAAGTTAACGCATCACCAAAATTGTTGCAATTCATCCTAAGGGGGACATGGATGTCCACCAGATTTCATGAGAATTCATTCAATAGTTGTCGAGAGATTTTACATTAAACCAAAACTGTCAGACTCATGGTGGCACTAGAAGAAAAGTCAGCGAATCAGCAGGATTCATCCTCTGGAGACGCCTGTACAAAATTACACAGCGATCCATCCGGTAGTTGAGATATTTCAGTCTGGACCAAAGTGGTGGACTGGCAGACAGACATTGCCATCCATAGAGCCAAGCAGCTAGTGTTGCTAATTATAGTGGGGAGACAGAAACAGAGACAGAACAGATGCCCATCCCATCCCAAAGGTTTTGCCGAGATGGACCCCTCTAGGCAACAGGAAATGTGGACAATCAAAAGTGACCAGGTGACCAGAACTGTGATGGACAAAGCTAGCCAAGATGAACTCTACTTGGGGTGAGGCTCAGCACGTTGCCAGGGATGTGGAACAATGGAGGGAACTCAGTGTTTTGTATTGCGTACCGGTAAGTAAGACTGAGAGTGAGAGGAGAGAGAATCTATGTAATCTTAGTGCCAACAGAGACGTCAAGAGGCTTCCAGATCAATGTGTTGAGCATCATTGCAGAGCTGAACGTTTGTCTTTGCAGCCTGCTGCTGCTTGGCTCCATGGCCAGATCCTGTGTTGCTGCAAGCTGAAACTAGATTTCTCTAAATGCCCTTTCTCTCTCTCTCGTCTCTTCTTGTCTCTCCTCTTTGCCTTCACCTTTCTTTTCACCTTTCCCTGTTTGGTTGTTTTCTCCTGTCCTCCATCACTCCAGGCTGTCAGGGGCTGGTCAATAAAAATCGTACTGGAATTGTTAAGCGGTGTTAAGCGGAGGATATGATGCACTGCCTTTGTAGTGAAAATGCTATACATACTAATTTCCTGATGCGGTTTCAGTGTTCTCAGTGTGCCCTCTTTCCCTTCTTCAAACGCACTTCGCACACTTTTAATTTGTCTCCTTCAGCATCCATCTTAGTTCTTCATACGTAAATGATAAGATTACAGCTATCGAAGCGTCTCGTGACTCAGACATTGCAGTGCCATATATGGAAGAAAAAAAAGAAGAAAAATGGCAGTTTATGTTGGAGAGGCGGGTACATACAAACATGCACAGGTCTTTGTCAAAATCAAAAGTAATACTGACAACTTCCCAGTTAATGTGGAAGGTATTGACAAGCAGCCAGCATGCTGTGAACGCTGACTGGCCTCCTCAGCGGACAAGGGTTTAGTTCAAAGCCACGTTAAAATAAAGCCCAGAGGAATACAGAAGTACCAGAGCCCTTCATGTCATGTTAGTAAATCATTTTTCACACCATATTATGTACGTACGACAAACTCTGCCTGTGTGCGACAGCTGATGAGCATCACTGCGCACTGATGACGGAGCTGAATGCATTAATAAGATGCTCGTGCTTAACATAACTGGAGCTGTGCTGCAGGCCGACGACAATTTAGCAAAGAGGATGTAGAGGGGAGAGACTCACATATTTTGCCCTCTTAAGCAGGGCTGTTAGTTTACCTTGAGGAGCAGTAATATAAAAACGCAATGGCATAATAACCAGAACACCACCCTCGTCTAGCCAGTTATCATAAGAATAAATCCTCCTTATCGTCGCTTCCAACTGTCGGCGCAGCCGAGAGGAGCAGAAGCAAAATTAGAACATAATCTTCCTGAGGGCTGAGGCGTCAAGACGACTAGATCAATAACGCAGAGGATATTTTCAGATGAAAGAAAGGTGAACTTCTCCTGGCCATTCCGACACAGCAGCGGGCTTGTTATTGCTACTGTGGAGTTTCTAATAGCGATGCTTGGCTGTACGGACATCACATCGTGTCCCCCAGGGGGAGGAGACGGACTGGTGTCGTGACCTTACAGCACAGGCAATCAGCAGAAATGTTAGGGTTGGATTTCTCATTTTGAAATTTCAGCTAATTTCACATTTTCAAAATCAAATAAAATCAGTGAAAATCATCATAAAAAATAGACTATTCATTAATTTACACTTCAACCCACAGCCATAGTGTACACTTCGGACCTAATCCTGCGTGTCCTGCACTCATCCACAAAATGTAATAAATTACCTGAAACCACCAGCTAATGGCTTGTGATTATACATAGGTGTTTTGTGTATAAAGTTGGCATCTGTGTAGCGACACAGGGCGTGGCTGTCGCGCTCACCAATGCATCCAGGCATCAATACAGCATCATCAATGACATCTCTCCAGAGAGCTTTGGCCTCAAGACGCAATGAAGCATAAAAGAGAGATAAAGGAAGACAACGACGGAAAGTAGAGAGAGAACAAGAGAGATGGAGCGAGTGTGCAACGGAGCAGAATATTTGCGGAGTAATTATTCTTTGATGGGTGATAAAAAGACGCAGGAAGAAACCGAAGTCTGGAGGTGTTGCATGCTAATGGCCGTTACAACCTGCAATCTACATCTCTAAACAATGGCCAACTGCAATTAGAAGCGGTTTCCCACCTGTGCATGGCTGATTAAACACATCGGCAGAACTTCAGAGCTACAAAGCTGAATCTCCAAAAAGAAACGTTCACCTCCGGTTCACCCCTGCCGGGTGTAAGAGAGGGTGCGTCGTGCTCTTTTGTGACTGTCTAATGCAAGAGCAATGCAAAGTCTCTGTCTCCCTGCCTGAACTATAGAAATCCACTGTGCTGCTGACAGAATTAGATACTGACTCATAGATTTTGAGAGACTGGATAGCTGAACGACAACAAAAGGCTCTTAAATATTTGCAGGAAAGCAATAAAACCAGGCTTGCAGGATTTCCCAGAGTTGATCTTTGCTCAAGTAAATTGCTTCATTCCCAAATATAACGCACCAACGTTAGCAAAGGCCGCGCCCAAGTTAGCAGCACACGAAAAAAGAAATTCACCGTTGGACAAACCATGCAACACAAGCCAAGATATGTGTATATAAAGCATCTACGCAGCAGCAGAGGATATCCTAATTAGGCCTCGGGAATATTTTAGGATAAGTGGTTTGTCGGCATCACCGTGTGCTGTGTTTGGCATGACATGACTGCTCCATCCATCAAGGCAAAAGGAAAAACATGTACTCAAGTGTGTGTGCATGCTGCCTAAATATGTCAGACCACATTACAGCGTCTTGAATGATGAAAGTCTTTCCAGAAAGGAAGCTGCCGTAGCAAACGGCACCGACACTCGACATTTCAAGAGCAGCTTTCATTAATTCTTCAGTTTCACATCAGTCTGCCTATTCTTCTACAGGCAGCAGCAGCTTTTTTCTGTATTTACGGCACCACAAAGAAATATATATATATATATTTTTTTTAACACAGATGTACTGAGGGCATTATTTGGGGGCGCCTCCACCTTGAAAACACCATCTCTGGTACCGTTTTACAAGCACACAGCTGGCAGAAAACCAGTAGGGAAGGAAGACGCTGTGGTGAGAAAGAAGTAAAAGTTGTCGCGCTTTGCTCGGAAGGTGGGGATTAATTGAAAGTAATTAAGGATGTGACCGTCTCTCCAGGGACCAGTAGAGGCCTTCACCCCCCATCAATCAGCAGCTATCACTCCCGAGTTTAAACCGGCAGACTGGCGGTACAGTGTGGATAGACATCACTTCTTAAGCACTGATCATTCATCATTCCACTGAGCCGTGATAAAGGCTAAGAAAGTTTCAAAGCTCTGCTGATGAAGATACTGTCAAGAAAACTAAATTTAGGCACAAGTTGTCGCTGGCAACTGACGAGGCAGAAAAGACGGAAATGTTGACGCTGCAGTGAAGAAAGCAGCCTTAAGCAATATTCCACTATAAGCAAACAGTTATTTCAGACATTACAGACAACAAGATGCTTAATTCCTGACAAAAAACTGAATTAAATCTATCAGTATTATCACACTTCTTTCGGGCTGCAACAATAGTGAAAATAGTGAAACATACCCAGGATAAATTCCCAGAACGCAATTTGATGACCTTAAATGTCTTGTTTTGTCTCATCAACAGACCAAGAGCCAAATATATTTCATTTTCAATGATATAAAAACAGAGAAAATCTCTACAGTGGAGTGTCTGTACACGTTTGTTGTTGTCATCGCTGCTGACTAATTGTGATCACTAATCAATTCAGACCTAAGTTTCTTTTACAACCTCTTTTCATCAGCAGGCAATAAGACGGCTGATATCTCATATTCTGATGTTTAAAAAAAGGGTGAAATAGACAAGCACTGCTGTCAGAGTAAAGTAAAATACAGCTGTTTTGGATGGATGGGAGATTATCGGAGTCCAACGCCTGCTGCCATGGGAGACTTGGCTCCTACTATGGTAGACTTAATCTCGCCGTGCTTGAAATGCTACAGACAGCGGTGGATGTATTATGCTTCTGTCCTGCATCGGTATGCCGTGAAGCACTGCAGGGGATACATGTAAGGGATTAGCTTGAGTTAAAAATGTAATACAGGCTGGTGTAGCAAGAGGAAATCACATGTCTGTCTGGTCTTTGTCTGCTCTGTATTACAGCTGTGGGGGTCAATAGTTCATAGGATGAGCAGGCAGCAGAGGAATAGCAAACCTGTATGCTTCATAATGTCGTGTCAGTACCTCGGGGCAAGATAATGGTGTGATATTATGGTTTTGTTATCCGTTATTTCTCCATGGAGAGTGCAGACGTGGGGAAAATGGAGATAAGTCATACTGCTGGTACTAACCTTGGCCTTGCCAGTGCTCTGTAGAATGTGGACCAGAGCGCAGGCCATCTCCTCCTTGTTCTTGACGCTAATCCCGGGCTCAAGCACCGAGCATAGCAGCATGTAGTTATTGGTGGTGTACTCTGCAAACTCCTTGTACATCTCCATGGGAAGGATGTTCATACTCTGATAGCGTGCCTTGATCCTAATCATAGGCCCAGACGTCTTGCCCTTAGGGGGGTTGGGCGTGCTGACTGGATACCACTTCTCCATAAACTGTCGTCCGGTAACGGCAGCGACGGGGATATTGACAAGTCCGATGTAATTGTTTTTATCTTTCTTTTTCTTCTTGTCCGTGTCTTTGTAAAGGTGGGCTGTGATGCTCTTGACAGCAGGCAGGTTATTGAACTCAAAGTGCTCTCCCCAAAAGACATTGTCAGTCTTGAGTTTACTGGTGGTGCGGGCGTAGAGTGAGTCATCCAGACAAAGCTCGCAGAAGTATTTCTTTTTGGCTGGCAGATCCTTGGCCTCGATGATCCACAACTTCAGCATGTTCTCCACACGGCGACTGTTGTCCTGGAGACAGAGAAGACGGCAGGAAGTAGTTTCGTAAGGTCTTTCAGAGCCATTTTTGCCAACAACAACAACACCCCCACTGGAAACTTTATGAAAAGAAATGTCAGTAGGAGGACATGTACTGACTGGACGTAAACAAGGTAAAAACAAACCTAGTAAATCAATAAATTAAGTGACTGCAGACGTAAACGGATGAGGCTCAAACTCTGCCTCAAACCTTCATTTCAGATTTCCCCATTTCAATGACAAAAACATCTCAGACAGTACAATAATCATTTCACAGTGGCAATTTAAAATCCTTTCTCTCCTGCGTTGGCAGTCTTTAAAGAGTGAAGAAATCTCACTCCTACATTATTTCACAGAGTGCTAACCCATACTTATGTCATCTATTGATTTGGCCATTTTTGGCCCATTATTCAGCTCGCCTTAAAACCTACCTCTAAAGACGAGGAGAGGAAAAGAGGAGCTAATAATTTCATTATCTAATAATTGCATTATTAGAAAGATATACTGGAGCCTCTCATAACCACAAGAACTCTACTGGATGTTTGAAATAACAGGCTATCATAAGCTATTGCTTAAGAAAGTTCAATGCTATCTTTATGCTTTTCATACGATAGACAAAAACACTCTTCTCTGCAACAAAATCTCATTTAGCTGTTCGTTTATTTGATTCTGTGGCTCTCGTCATTACAGTCATCCCAATATCAGGTGTTTCTGAACTCGACAATACATTTAATCTTATCTTATCTTTATTCAAGGTGTGTGTGTGCATTAGGTTGGAGCTAAAAGAAGGAATAGGAGCCTAATCTGTCAAACATTAGGAGATGCGTGGGTCAAGAAGATAATGTCTTACATCACGTTTTTACAGAAAGTAGAGCACTTGTCCTTTTCTCTGAGAACCACTGGTTTGAAGGACGTTTCCACAGAATGACTCTACTGCTGACTCCTGGACTTAATATAACATCTATAACCTCTCGTTTCTTTTGTCTTTGCAGTATTGTTCCCCTGCTCAGTCTTAAGGTGCTCTATATCATCAATGAGAAATTAAACTTTGATACGTGTATCTTTTCATGCACACGAAAATGTTTTTTGGTATCAAACACCAACACACTAAGGCGATCCCTCAGTAAAATGCCTATTATCATAATTACCCATAATTATCCTCTTAAACAGCAGCTAAATTGTGCAAGCTTAGCGTTTAGACCACCTTGTTTCACTTACACTGATTTTTATCTCTGGCACACGGTATTGAAAATGACTGGATGCATTTAGATTTCCTTTGTTATCCCATATTTTTACTTTATGAGCATCTCCTTCCTCCTACCAAACACCAGTAACGGAGAAGAGACTTTGGGGCGATGTCATTGTAACAAACTCTGACCTGTAAACCACAAAGTCAGACAGGCTGAGTCTTGCGTGTATCCTGCATAATACTCGGTCAGATTCTTTCCTCTGTTGACCAATATGTACTCCAATATGTAGATCATTATGGATTAAGATTTAGACTAAGTCCAGTAGAACAAAAATATTTTTACGGTAAACAAAATGAATGACTTTTAATTTTTACTTTATTTAATTTATCATGAAGCCTTTGCTTGTCCAACATATGTTGGATAAATGATCTTGGTGTTTGTACTAAGCTCTCATTGATGTGTTACGTTAATCATGGGTCTTTTCTAGTCTGTGAGAAGTAGTAGTAGTACTGGTAGTATTACAACAGTAGTGGTGATAATGGTGGTAGCACAAGGAGTTAAAGTGAAATCTATTAAATCTACTGAATACAACTCCGGAGACCAAAGAATTTCAGTATCTGTTTCCAGTTTCTATGTTTGCCAAAACAAAAAAAGCATTGCGCAGCATCTAATCTTTCAAAACCACGGAATAATTAAAAAGCGAGACAGAAATAACATCCTTGCCAAAAGAGCTGAGGAAGAAGACTCCAAGGCTATTAAGGAACTTTATTTCCAAAGTCCTAATTAGTGAGTAATTTACTAAATTTACAATGACAGATGAAGGAGCAAAGACGCAGTGAGATTAAGACTATTTTCTTGGCTTGATATGTTTGCCACTCTCCCTCTGCCACAGCTGTGTTTGTAAAGATTACAGATGGTACCAATGCTCAGGAGAAAAGCACTTTGGGAGTCTTGGTGTTCCTCCCCTGCAACCTTTGAGTCCTTTGCTCTTGAGGCATACAGAGCAGAAAGGGCACAGCTGGATGCAAACATATGCAACAGATTGCATTGTTGTACGAGTTACGCACAGCAGTGACACGATGTCAACACTGTATAGCTCACTGTCTTTACACTAATCAGTGTTGGAAAGTGTGGTTTGGAATTGGGACACGTGTGCATGAACCTATTCGTGTTGATTACAACACACAGTCTTGTCCCACCTACTGCGCATTTACATGCTTACCTTGTTGGGATGTACTGCTCTCCTCAGATTCTCCATCCATTTGTCTCTCTCGGCTGATGAACGGCAGGAAAAACATTTGCTTCCTGTGGAGGTGGTGACCTACCGCCGCGACACACAGAGAGAGAAGGAAAATGAATGCTTTAATGATCAAGCCTCATGCATAACAATGACAGCAAGTAAGTGGAACGGAAATGTTCACTAACCTTAGCTCATAAATACTCTTGTTTTTTGTTTTAAAGAAGCAGGGCCAGAAGTGGGAATGCTCTAAAGGAGTTGGGAGACACAGCATGCACATTTGCGTGTTCATGTACGTGTGTGTGTGTGTGTGTGTGTGGCCTCTCACCTCAAAGCAGAAGTCCTGCCCGAGGATGCTGCTGTGAACAGGCTTGATGACAACCTCGTCCTCCATACTTAGGTCCAGGGCTTCCACGGCGTTACTGGGGCTGAGCAATGACTCATGGGAGCGAGACTCCTTCAGCCTTGGCATCAGATGAGATCTAAGAGTGGAAAAGGCAGAGAACTGAGTCACCCTGCAGAGTCTGAGAGGGAGCATATGTAACGCGCGTATTAGCGAGCGTTCATGGTGAGTGTGAAAGCCACCAAGTCCACAGCATGACAAGCTTGCAAGCTACATCAACACATGTTCATGCACCCACTTCTAAGCTCACTTGCTAATGGGTGTTTTGTGACTTCGCATCTACAGCTTGAAGCATCAATGAATGAATGAAAAGGCATGAAAGATTTGAGACAAGCTGCGCTGCAAACTGATGCCGTGGGACCACTAAAAAGGGTAAGCAATTCATGTAATTGATTATCATTAATGGTCAGGCTTAGACAAGGTCCATGATGTGATAATGCTTTACGGTTCCACACTGTTTTATGGAGCTCGATTTAACAAACACACACCTCACAACCCTGTCAACTCGTCTCCATTGCACTATGGCAGCAGCTCAGTGTGCACTTTAGAAAGTGTTCAATATTCTGAAAAGACAGCCCTGAAGCCGTATTTGTTGCCATTTTTTTAGCCAGAGAAGATTAGGAGACAAATTAAACTGCTTTCCACTGTTTGTTGTGTTTGCTGTCACCCTACTTTCTGTGTTTTTACAAGAGTTAGTGAATGGCTGTCACCAGGAAAGAGATGTGTGAAATGTGTGTCTCCATGTAGTGTGTATTTGCCCGTGACCATATTTGAGCTTGATATTTAACCCAACATTTAGCTGTTCTGACATTCAATAACAGTGAGTTGTGTTGACGTTTTTAAAGCCTTCTTATTCTCTAGCATGACATGAAGTGAAGCAAAAGTAACTGTCGTCTGTAGTCACATATACAGAGTCAAACATATGCCCTGGCTGCTCTTGCTTTTCTATTAACCATCAACCATAGCCATGTTCCAGTCAGCCTCACAGTGATAAGAGGATGAAATGCTAAATACGCTAGTGGGGGGATGCAGGCAGCGACAGCCAGGCGAGCTACACACAGACACTCGCACGGCGAGGAAGACAGAGGGTCAATTGCTAGTGTAATGAGTGAGAACATTCTGTTAATAGTGCCCTCTATGGACGGCTTACACACTAATCCCATGTATGTGAGTAGGTCTCTGTGCGTGCGTGTGTGTCCTCTACATCTCTTCTGTGGACTAAAAGAAAGAGCATTCCAGGAAAATTGCAGCAGCCGTAATAACAGATTAGCAACCGCAAGCAGCCCTTTGTACAGCCAGCCTTTGTTGTCAAATCCACTGTCCGTGAAGTGGATAATGATCTGGGCTCTCTGTCATTTTAATTTCTTACACACACACATGCGCAAATTTCATCCTGGCACATGGGAATCCAGTTTTGGGAGCTTCTAGCCTTTTCCAGAGCACAGCTTCAGGGCTAGTGTGTTTGCACCTAGCCCTGCTTTGTGATTGGCTGACTGGGTACTGGGCAGAACAGAGAGCGAGTCCAGTAAGCTGAGAGGAGGGGAAACGGGCTTTTCTAGTGGGATGTGTTGTTAGAAACAGGAAGGGATGGCAACCTAATGTCTGAACTGTAGTCCAGTCCCAAAACCTGCATGATGATGTTTCTATGCTTTACAAACAGACTGACTGACTGACTGAATTACAAAAACCTGGCTACAGACACTATGGTAGCATACACATTTCTAATCTTTAGCCACAACTAATAGGAAGCATGCAGGCATTCTTCCTGTGAAATTCGCCTGGAACATGCAGCAGGTGTACCTGACAAAAGCAAGATCCTCTGCAGCAGCAATATTCTGCATGTTGTGAAGAGAAATTACTGCAGGGAGGAGAATGCATCGTCAAAAGGAATATATTTTATTCTTCTATTGTGATTTTCCTTTGCTTTCAGCATATCGTAGTACAACATTAGTGTCAGTGGAAATGGTGGGAGACTGTGAAAGTATGAATTGATGAATAATAATGCTGCCTGTCATCTGTATGGCACTGTATTAAATTGTACTGTAACGTGCAATTTATAGCCTATTGTAGGCCACTTTGTAATAATGGCAATAAAGACTGTCGGGCGTGTGAAATCTGCTCATAACTTCTATATCACCCAGTTTGACACACTGTTCATGTCCGCCTCAGCAAATAACAACTGCTATTAAAATCAGGGCCTGCTGTCCTCGTCTCCTCATTCCTCTACTCTTTATGTCCCTCCCCCAAACATCCTCTATCCTCTGCAAACATCCTTTGTCCTTCACAATCCTCCATTGCGCTACCTTCCATTTCTCTCCTATCCTGTCTTCCTCTCATGCAGTGTTTACCTGAGGTGGAGGCGTAGAGTTTATCTTCGGAGGACTCTTTCAGACTCTCTGGTACACATCTTTCCATCCCACTGTCTTCTTCTCTTCACTGTTCTGTTTATCTCTCTCGCTGTGTTTATCTCCCTTCGCCTCTCTTGGCCACCAACCAATCTAGCCCTCTTTGTCTTCTGGGCTTCATTCAGGCCACCTAAATATTTCAGATCCCATGCAGGAGATCTGGTCTTTGATAGTTCAGAAACTTCCAGTGGCTCCTGCACACAGAGAGAACTATATAAAGCCCTGTAGTAAAATACATAATTAAAAAGGTCAACCCATAAAGAACAGCCTTTGTAAAGCCCTTGTTAGAATTATAGTAGATGTTGCACAGGGTGCTGTTCATACTGTATCTATAATACCTCATTTTCAGATACATAACTGGATGAAATGCTTGTATGAGAGTGTATACAGCTTCAGACACACATACTGTATTTGTATTTCTATATAAAAATAGTTGTTTCCATTAAAACTATCTTAAATTTAGCTCTAGTCTAGTCTCAAACCTTGGACGTTGCGGTCCTGTACACCCGTGTTATTCTTTATTTTTTGGCCCTCTGTTTGCGTGGACGCATGAAACAGCAGCTGGCAGCATCGTCTGTGGCGGGAGAAGCAGAAGCAGGTACCACAACATCAAGGCGTATTTAAAATGTAGTCTGCATCTGTCTGCCTTTATTGTGCCTCTTCCCTTTCGACATGACAACTTTTACACCTCAACCAAGTTTAGCAACTTTCTTTGCGAGGTTAGCTGGCGATGCAGATGCACATTCATCTCTGCATCAGGCCAAATCCTGTCAGCACAGCCTGAGATCCAGACGCACTGTGCCTTGCTGAGGTTCAATAGAAACTCAGTTAGGAGTAAGTACCGGGGAGAGCAGAACAGCGTAATGGATTCTGAGTGTGTCTGGGCTGCACCCAGTGCGCTTTGTCTCTGCATCCTGTAAAAAGAGTTCATCTGATAGCCTGTCTCGGATCTGATATAGGCGTCAGAGCACTTAGACTTCTAACACACTGACTTGCTGGCTAGCTGGCTGTACCACAAGGGACTATGATTGTAGTGATTGCTCAAAGTAAGCTGAATTAATGTACTGCGACTCCAAATAACAGAGACGTGAAGGCCTACATCCTACTGGGTTGCTACAACATTATGCGTTGTTTCACTCCAATGACATGTACTACAACAGCAGCACATGTGAAGAGGTGTTAATCTTCGCATGGGAAATAATACCACCTTTGTGGTGTGCTTCAGCTCACATTACTGTAACGACCAGCACGCAAAATGACCATAATGACCAAAGCGGCACCTCCTGATATAACTTAAAACAGCAAATACTCGAGAGGCCTCCAGTTAACGCTAGCATTAAACGGCCTGATGTTAAGTCATCTTGCTAACAGTGTTTGCTGCCCTGCAGTGTTTACACAGCATTTTCCTTTGCTGTTAGACCAACATCAACAACAATCAATACGCTTTCCACTTGCAGACTGGCACAGCAATTACTTGTTAATAAGGCTCTCTGACAAACAAACACATGAGACTGCAGCGCATATCAGCAAGTAAAGCCAGGCAAAGTGATGCACGGCGACACATTACCGCACTCACAATCTCTGACGACATCCAGCTCTTGCTCCTACGCAGGTTTGAATGAAATTACCGTTCGTCGCTTTGGACAAAAGTGTCGGCTAAATAAATATCATGTCATGTAAAATCAAAGGATACACCTGATTAATGGGTAGAGAAGGGAACAGGGCTCGCTGACTGGTCTGTATGACAATGACGGGAATCACTAGCCCCGGTTTGTGCATCTTGTGTCGCAATCACATCCTTTTCACAGAGCTTTTGTCACAGAGCACAAAGCGTCAATTTCCAAAAACATATAAACTTGTTATTTTGTACAAATTTGATTCATGTCCTACAAATTGAGCAAGGACATACGGTATATTATTCTGGGCTAATTTGATAGCAAACAGGGTCTGGTTATACCTGACCCAGAACAGATTAAAGATCATCGATAATCATGCAGCAGACATCCAGATGGTGGTTAGACAAGCGGTTTGTAATAGTGTACTTAAGGTGAGCTTGCAATACGCAGAGATTTCATCGTATTTATATCCCTGTAGAGTCTCACAGTTCATGCACTGCTCCTGAACAGCTGGATTGGCTTGCAGATGTGGACCAAACCAAAAAAGCTGCAACACCAGCCACTCTGCAAGCACCTGTGCCCTAATTCAAACATGAAAGCGGAAAACACCACAGTGAACAGTAATTGTTCAAGCTTGATTATGAAACACATGTGCTGCAGAGACAGGCAACCGGACAAATAAGCCATTATTCCTGCATCAGGCCGCACACAATAAAGTGTCCATTATAACCCACTGCTTTGGCGCTGACTCAGTGGCAAGGACCACAGGCTGTGATGAAACAATTTCGTGTCTGTCACATCGCAGAGGGCCTGATCGCTCATTTGATCAAAGCAGATGTGGTTGGTCTGTCTCCGCGTTTGACGGGAATAATGAGGCGCTATCAGCTCAGAGAGGAAGTTAAACTCTTACCACAGTCAGTGTCAGATTTTTTATTTATTTTTTGCTGATTAATGTCTCTGTTTCGCATGTTAAATAATACAATGGCTTTTGCGTTTTGGGTAAACCCATGAAATGCATGTCTTTGTGCATCAACCTGCCATCTGTCAGTTGTCACCTGCACTGGAGTGAACAGTCAGGTGATGGGTAGCAGGAGAATATAGGCAACAATACAAACGTCTGGCCCACAGAGAGAGACAGAAAGAGTAGTAGTCAAGAGGAGACAGGGGAAAGAGACGAGGGGGATCCTGTCGGATGCCGCTGGTGCAGAACGGTGGATGTGTGAGCTGAACCACTGACACGTGGCTACAGGCCTTGGAGCCCAAACACCAATCAGGGCGGCTTGAGGATCCAGTCAACACAACGGCAGAGCAAACCTCATTGGCTGTCGAAGTCAGACACACTGCCGAGAAAGGATGATCTCTGGAGACGAAGACTGAGGTTGAGGTTGTGAGTGAGTGAAGTGAGCTGGAGATGCAGCAGCTAATTTGACAGCCTCACTATAATTCCCTCTGCCAATAACCCTTAGAGGAATATTTCCACTCATCACATTTAGACTGACACTTTCAATGAAAAACACTCTTTCTGCTCATCCATCCGTGACCTACGAGTGCTGATTGGCTGTGTCGTGTGGCTATGAAAGTGATAACAATGACAGCGAAAGGAAAAACACGGAAGTGTACATTTAAGCAGATGGGTGACATAGATGAGTGGGTGCAGTCAAGTCTGTGTTGGTCCACATCCAGTGCATTAGTGCTTAGAAGCACCTGTGCTCATTCATGCCGTCTGCTCTTTAGGCTCCGACACAGTGAGCGGTCGAATGCACGCAAGACAAAAGAGAGATTATGCTGGGAAGAGGGACGAGAGAGACACTGCCCCAGGCATTGCTGCATCAAACAAGGGGGAATAAAAACTGAAGCTATGGTGTGACCACTTTTGTGGAGAAACATAAGAACCAGTTAGACCTACAGATGGGAGCACACATTATCTGAAAGGAATAGCTCCGCACAAAGGCGGCCTTTCATTTACAGGGAGGAAGGAAGCTTTTAAAGGCAAGAATGAGACGCATGCAAACACACGCACACCCCTTCCCGCTAAACACACAGGAAAAGGAGGGAGTTAGCTTTAGCATTTAGTATCTCCTAAATGATCAGCTTCTTTGGGCCACTCTTTAGGAGGCTGCAAGGGTGCCTGACTCAGAGCACTGGCAGACACACGACATTGTGGGAAAGGTTGGCGGGTATCTGAGATCAGGTGGCTGGAGAACAACTGCTGGGAGTGCTAACGCAGCCACTGAGCCCGGCTGTCTGGCAACACACATACACATGCGCACGCCCAGCTTGATTACAGCGAGAGCGTAGCCTCCCCGCTAGGCTAGGAGGTAATTCAGTGGAACATCTGCTAGGACACTCACTGCAGGAGACCACTACGGAGCGATGAAGAGCTGCTCTGCAGCGGGCCGGCTGTGGCTCGGCTCCGAGGTCATGTGCTGAGTGAAAGACGAACAGAACAGCTGGCCGTGAATACAGCCAGAGACGCACACTAGCAGCTGCAAAACACAGCATGCCAATTACCTGCGATGATCTGTGAGGACTGTTCTTTAACATTTGCGGTGACTTCATGAGAGTATTAATTCGCGCCAACCTCTGCAGGATGTGACACACGTGGCACATATTTCTTAATCATCTTATTTCTCTTCCCATGCGAGTTTTAAGAGCCAAGAGTCAAAGGGTCATCAGTGCGCATTATGTAGTTTCTACAGCACAATGGACTTTGTTACACCGAAAGGAACGTGGGCGCATGTCCATAGCTCTATTCACAGTAAGAGCAGCAGGGGTTGGGACCAAAGTAGGACAGCCAAAACATCGCAAGGACAGAGAATTTATATTGAGGGCAAAGGTCGGACTAATGAGTAACTCCTTAAGTAGCAACTATCGTCAGAGGGTGAAGGACAGATGTCATGCTAAATAATGGACTTTATGGGATATGTAGGGAAAAAGACGATCATGACTGTTTCACTAGAATACACACGTGTTCCTGTCATACAGCCATGCGGAACACTCTTGCCTCATGACGTCATGTCCCTGGCCTAGTGTGACCCACACACATCCACACACACGTGGTGTCCCAAAGCATGCAAAATGAAATCAACCAAAATCAATAGAAGGCATTACTCTATTGCTATTTTTGCTCATCTCTCTATATAATCTGTATTATTTATTAAAATGTGTGCAGCATAATGCATTTCATAATGCACAGGAGCAAACTGAAAGCTGCACTTTATTTGAACATGTGAATATGTTGTTGTACTCCCTTCCAACTGTTAACCATTTCTTTAAGTGCAAGTGTTCATCCAAACTGTGAGGAAATTAATCAGCTCTGAATGAATCAGATACCCGATTTGCCGAAATATGTGCTAGATGATGGCTGGTTCCTGTTCTGTATGTGTTTGTGATAATTATAGGCACTTTAAAAAAACCAGCCAACTCAGTCCACTTTGAAACTGCCAACAAATAACCTTTGGATCTGGGCCGATTCATTATTTTAAATCTAGGAAAACTGCGCCCACAACAAAACAAACATCTCTTTACTTTTCCCTTTGTAATTCAAAAGTACCTATGACCACCATTTCCGCTCAACACGCTCATTAATTCTGCACTAAAATGCCACAGCAGAGAGAAGAGTGGGGCGGTGGTAGAAGACGGAGGCAAAGATAATATAGTTATCATAGCAAAATGCTGCCGTAATTGGGCCAATGCCTGACCAATTAGCTGACTTATTATCTGCCTTCGGGCCATCCAGCAATCCTTACTGTTACATGGTGAAGGGCAGCGAGCTATCGGAGTGGCTTGAGAAACTGTCCTTCAACATTAGAGCCTGACTTTAATAAAGAAAAAAAAAGAGCAGGAGAAAAGACGAGCTCCTCACATGAATCAGGGAGGTATTACATTATAAAATGCTATTTTATAACAATTGGTTTTACTTGTTTTTAGATGCCATAATAACCCCCTCCCATAACACACAAACACACACACACACATTTTGCACTTTGAGTTTAACGTTTCCTATTTGTTTTTCCTCAATAGTCATTATTGATTTGTCATTTAATTGCATCAACTGTGGAAATGCAGGGCGACCCGATAGCATAGGCGCAAATGTCCTGAGCGGCGGATTTCCGGTTCGCTTCCCGGCTTGCCGGACCATTTGCTGCACGTCATTCCCCTGGTCTCTTTCCCCACATTTCCTGCCTCTCCCCACTATCAAAGTATAAAAAATAAGCAACATCTGTGGAATACAAGTATGTTTTAACCACAAAGCTCCACAGCGACAATAATAGACAGTCACATATCAGTGGGTATGACTCAGTCTTGACCATGAGGCTGAGAATACTTGAGGCACGCCAAGGTCATGGAAATGCTGTGTGCATTTGTGCTCATGTGCTAAACTGCCTGTGTGTATAGGCTCACATGGTACCGCTGCATCCCTGAATGTTTGTACGGCAAAGACAAACCAAACCACATACAAAAAAAATGCATTATTGTGATTCCGTTTCTTAGCACGGACTGAGGAAAAAATACATTTGTTATGAGCAAGAAAGCTTTTTCTCTTGATCTCTTGCATAACTGGTATGTGCTCGGGGAACTGATAAAACCATGTGCAAAGCAAAGGGGTAGAGGAGAAGAGGAACTGTGTTTTTCACTTCTTGACCTGAATATTCAAACAACCCTGTGGTATTGGACGAAGAGACAAGTTCACAAGGAGACAATGAGGGCAGAGGGTTTCTTCCAACGCATCATGGCAAAACACTATCTAGCCTATAATCTGTACAAACACTGCTTTTCCCATTTTGTCCCGGCTTTCATAGTTGCGTTTTTATTAATACCAGATGTGGACAGGTGAAGTAGCTTCAACACATAATTGGCTCTAAATTGTAAAGCGAGCTGTCAATATTTTATTTGCACTCTAAAGACAAGAGTTGCCTCTAGCACTGAATAGTTTTAATGTTCAAGTCTAAACGTGTCCTTGTTTGTCCCGCAGCACCTCCCTCTCCAACTATTCAGATGTAGGCTACTGCTGCTGCTTTTCTGCTTCAACTATCGCGACCATTCTTTACATTCGTAAACAGAAAGTACTTTATGTAGCAAAGAATTGTTAGATGAAGCCACAATGTCCTGAGTGAGCCGTGGGTGGTTGCAGAGACAGAGGTTTCCAAATATCACACTGTGCAGCAACCATCCACAGCAACAAGCACCACCACGAACAAAGTGTTGAAACAAAATGACACTTACGATCGACCGAATATGTGAAACATGGTCCAGCAGAACCTGTCTGAGCTGGATGTCCAAGCGACTTCAGTTTGGGTCGCATTCCTCACTAGCGGCTGGACTCAGTGTTTTCCCGACTATTTTTGAGTCTCTGGGAACGTAGCTGGAGCCGCTGCCCTCTGAGTTACACCACACCGCTCCCAAAGGATGTCTGTTGCTGCTAACACACCCCTCTCCACATCCCATTTAAAAAGACAGCACTGTTATTTAGGACACTGCTCATAGTCCAGTGTAACATTATATTTTGATGAAGTAATGCATAGACACTCATGACATCATGCTCATGACATGGACTTATGAAGGTGAGAGTTGGGGGGGTTGGATATGGGGCTTCAACATAAAATACAGCGAGGATTAATCTATACTATTGATCATTTTTAAAAGAATACTGTAAAGTAAATCTGATACATTATCCTACAGAATATATCCTATAGCAAATTAGTGCAGTTATAGCCCTTTCATTCCATCTCCTTTGACATCAATGTACTTTATCTTCATGATATTAAATCTACCTTTTAGTTTTGCGGTTGTTTTGCATAATAATAACCTAAAATTAGTTTTCAGATGAAAACATTGCCAAAATAAATGCTCCCCAATGCATCTAAGGTACCATAAATGGCAGCGCTTACTCCCACCGTCTCTGTTGCTAATAGAGGAATAACAACAAATAAACCCAAAAACAAAAAAGGGGTGAAAGAGGGAAATGTTATTAAGTTATTCAGGTGCTACAGCTACTGTCTGAGAAATAAAGCTAAATCCATATTTTTCTAGCTGAAGTCAGTTGCTAGAATACACAGTTCTTCTCTCATCATCACATCTGTCTCCCCTGCTTTTTCTCACACTGACATAGACCCTGACTTGGCAGCCAGGAAGTCAGCCTGCCTCCTCCTCCCTCCCCGTTTCCCTGTAGCAGGAAACAATGGCTCAGCCTTCAGCACCACACTCTGTGGGAAAATGCTGGGTCCTTGGCCGGAGAGAGGGACTCCGGGAAAAGGGAGAAAAAAGAGCGGAGGGAGGCACAAAAAAAGGGAAAGAGAGAGGGAGAAAATGAGACCAGCCAGATTTAGGGAGGAGACGTAGTGCCAGATGCATTGTATGATTGTTTTCACATAGCTGCCTACCCAGTGAGGGAAGACTGATGTCACAGCTAAGACATGCTGTAAAGAGACGCTTCAATTCAAACTGATGTTTGAGCTAAAAAAGCCAAAGCCCCAGAAATGCCAGTCATCTCCTGTGAAATAATTAGATGGAAACGGGTCCAGTTTGGCGTGGACCAGTTTCAGGGTTTCTTATCAAAACGCTTTCTGAACGACAGGAGAAAACTTCAGCACAATCATTCAAATCATTCCGCAGAAATTACATAGACGTCATCATGTAAAAAGGCTTAAGTGAAACTCTAGAATAGCAAGCAGCAGTTGTGTACTTGCACAATGGAATTCATTGTGAACTATACAGCGGAAAGGTCTTTGCACCCCCATTATAGGTGGACCCGGTTCCCCAGCTTCAAAACTATTTCCCAATTCCAAGAAGTATCATTTGGGAAGTGAAACTGAAGGAGGTTTAATGTACTTGCTCCTCCAGATGCAATGGATTAGAATTGCTTGCTCTTATCACAAGTAAACAGACCTGCAGGCCTTGCTGTTTTGGAGAATGGCTGGGTAAAGGTTAACTATAAAGCCAAGGCAAAGCCTGGAGATTAAACACAGGGGGATTTCCTCATTCCTCTGGTCTGGGTCATAATAATATCATACCTCATAGGGTTGTTTGGAGTGCTCCCCAAATATAATGTGGGACGGGGCAAGACTTTTCATTCTTTATTTCTTTCTATATAATTACTGTAGCCGGAGAGGCATGCAGAAAAATCTCAAAATCTTCATTATTCATAGGAAAAGCATTTCGACTGAACAATAGCTTCCTGTACTCAATCGGTCATGTGGCTGCACAACAAGGTTTCTGTGCATTCACAAACACAGTCACACAAATAGGAAATATATTTGTATTCCATGTGATTTTGTGAGAAAAATCCATGTCAAATCGTGCCAAGGCGAGTGTGGGTGACTACAGGCGAGGTCATGAGCCAAGTGCACAGCAGTAGACGGCAGCAGGGCGGTGTCATGAGAGAGGGTGGGAGAGACCGGGCTCTCTCGGCTAACTGTCTGTCTGTAGGCAGTCCCCGAGAGGCCTCGCCTCTGAGAAGTTATTCCCCTAACCTGTTTAGTAGAGCGCCACCTGCCCGCACAAAGGTAAAGGGAGGAAGGGAGGGAAGAAGAGAAAAACAGCCGGTGGATACAGTACGTCCCAGGCAGGCTTCCACAAGTCTGCATCACAGAGAGGTGGGCGGCGGATGGAGAGAGGGTGAGACATGTTGGACAAGTAGGTGTTAATAGAGGCCAGGTAAGAGGAAGGCAGAGGGAGAAAATGATTAACAGACTGACAGAAATTAATGCAATAAGGAGGACTGGGAGACCAAGAATAATAACTGTTAATGCCACTGCAGTGAGTCTGGGCTGCAAGTTTAATTTGACAAAATTAAATGCATCAATCTGCTGCACTTTGAGAGCAAAATTAAGAAGCTACATCTGTTTAACACAAAATAAGCTAGAGCACACATTTGAGCAAAAGTGATTACCTATGTTGAACATCACTATTGAGGAACATTGCTCCTTGCATTTGGACATTACATTTTCTTAGGCTTTAAGAAAAAGAGTTTCAATGCCCTTGTGTGACTAAATTCCTCTGGGCTCGGCCCATTGATGAAGCGCGTATCAGAGTGTGTGCATGCACATACAACAGGGGGTGCGCCGACTACCAGCAAGGAACCTATAAATGAATCGAGACACTCCGATGGGCCGTAACCAATAGCAGTCTTTGTCTCATAGACAAACAGGGACTCACCGGTTAGCGCTGTTTCTCTAGTTTAAGAGGAAAAAACAGCTAATCTATGGTGGGCCGCCATACATTAGTTAATGAATGGGAAAGACTGTAGTAAATGAAGTGTCTTTGGGGTTTGGACTGTTGGTTGACACCACTTTGGGCTTTGGGAAATTGTTGGACATTTGCTGGACATTTTATAGAATAAATGACTTTCAACAATGAAAACAATCCATAGCTGCAGACCTACATGTTGCAAAATGTTGCTAAAAGATCAACTGATTCCAAACACAGCATCTCGGTGTTCCCCTCCAGAAGTAGGTACATGAAGAGAAGTGAGTGGAAATGAAACGTAAATTAATAGCGGCATTAGAGCTCCGTCCCACCAACCCTTCATTCATCACTCTATAGCTTGCCCTCCATTTCATTTGTGTAAAGCAGCTTACTGTAGAGAGACCGATGAAACAGAGATGGGGCAGTGACTTTAGCTCTCCTGGGTTTGTTTGTGTAAAAGAAAGATACACAGACACACAGAGAGAGAGAAAGAGAGAGTGAGAGAGAGAGAGAGTGGAAGGCCAGCGAGAGACCTGACTGATGCTTGAGTGCTCTCCTCTCATGTTGTTCCTGTTGACTCTGCACTGCGGTCTTCGGGGCAGGAGAGCGAATGAGTGATTCAATCATTGACAATGCACAACGCTGCCCTATCATCATGAGCATGTGCTCCTCTTTCATCCTCTCCCAGGCAGGGTTGAGGAGATCCAGAATAATGCTACCGAATGTCTTTGATGCAGCCTATCTCAACCATCTTTCATTCACAAAGGCAGGCTAGACTTGAAGAGGATATTGCAACCTCCAATTTGCTGATGTGCATCTCACGTTTCAAAGCTTTAAACTGACTGACTACAAGCCCTTGGAAATTAAGACATTGTTGTATATGGGCCTGTCATTTTCTTCCTTTCATGCTCCGAAGGCTTTTCAGATTGACCATTTTGACTAAAGCAAGGCTCAATGCCATATCTGTGTGTTTGTGCATGTCGATTGTCCATAATCTCCCAGAAATGTTTGAATTCTGTATACTTGAATGCAATTGGTGGATTGAAGGAAAGCATTTAGCACGTGTTAGACCATCTTGAATCCAGTTCCAACCTCCTCATCTTCCTCCCCCAACATGAATTAATTTAAAAACAGTAGGGGCACGTCTACAAAAGAAATTATCAATTGAAACTTAACTATTGCAAATAGGAATAGGAAACATACCACTGTCCTGTTAAAACCACGTATCTCCAAAACATCGACTTTTTTTTCATCCTCGTCACTATGCATTTTTCAGATACTCCGAATGGGTTTTAGATGCTTTACTAAGTTTCTGAAACGGGAGAATTTTCTCAGTCCATTAAGGAACACTGTTCTGAAAACTTCAAATCTGGACAGCAGCGATACATGCACGATTCATGCTGTTCATGTTTGTGTGGCCATGCCTCAGTGTTGTTGATCAAGTGTTAAACCGTGCTTGTTTCTCCCCTCCCCCTCTCTCTAAACTGCCAGTGGGCCCCGACCTCCTGACCCCCAGCCGAGTGGCCCATGGGCGCGGCACCGACCCCACTCCTCCCTCCCTGTACATGTGTCTGATCAAATGCTCTGCTCCACTTCATCAGCTCTTAGCAAATCAATGGACGTCACAGAGATGATGTATGACAGATGAATTACACACAGACATAACACTCGGAGAATGATGCGAGAAGATGGGACGCGGCGGCCGAAAGATACTGTGCAAAGCTACGCTCGGAATTTATTCTTGCCTCTCCCCGCAACACAGATATAAAATGTAACGTAAATCATTTCCTTGATATATCACAATACTTCATATTTCCTTTCATGACAATGAGGTTTGTCCATTACATAAGTTCAGTACATGAGCAGGAATTAAGAGCAACATCCTGGGAGGTGAATGAGCATTGCATAAGAGGTTATAGAAAAAGAACTAGTATTACACAGTTAGTACACAAAACATTAGGACATAAACCACTTACGCTGGGTCTTCATTTCAGTCATTTTATTTGCTTTATTTTATTTTCTCATTTAATTTATTTGTCTCGTCTCCGTCTCACATTCACTCCAGCTGCACGTTTAAGGTGAAAATGACTAACAGCTCTATTTCTCGCTCTGCCAGCCCTCGTCTAGGTTACTGGTTAGCAGGCACCGACCTAAAATAGGATTGTTGGAACATACCAGAACACACACACTCAGAACATATGCATCTGCGTACATTATGTGCACATGTACTAATGTGCGCAGAAACATTTGCTCATGCATGCAGGCAGATAGATTACCCCAGGCTAAGGGGAAGAAAAAGGAATCACACTGTTACTGCATACAAACACAGACTGACACAAATGCTTGTAGCATAATATGCAGAAGTCGAGCTCGGTTTTGTTCCGGAGGGCTCAACAGCAGGCTACAGTCGAGAGGACCACCAGCAGAGACATATCTGCATACTGCAGTAAACAAGCAACAAAACCATCAAACTATCATTTATGTGTTTATTAAACCAAAGATGGCTTTCCCCCGTGAAGCCAACGCTGAGGAAAATAAATGTTTGGATGAATGCTCTCCCTAAACTCTTCCTCCATAACGTGCCTGGGAAGTTTGGGTGCGTTGAACAGTTGCTGACAGCCCCAGTGGTTTATCATTGTCATCTTAATGGGACAAATAAAAATGAAATAACTCAACTAACGAATCATCATCATCATCATGAAATACATCTAAATAATCCATCCTGGCATGGCTGTGCTGATTGACATCTTGCAAGATTACTTTGTATCTAACATGAGAATATGTAACAGATTATAAACTGCCTGAGGCCTGGACAAAATGACGACTGACCACCAAGACGAGCCTTTCCACTCATCTCCAGTCATCTACAACGAAATGAGCTGTTGCTCTCTGAGACTCCAGAACTCGCTTTCCTTGGAACGCACGACTCCCTTCAAACAAGCTAATCGCCGCCAACATACGACTTGGACTGAGAATGCCGGCCAAAATCAGCGGCTGACCTCACAGCGTGGCCCAGTCACCTGATCTGTGTTAGCTGGCTGCCCTCTGGCAAACAGGCCAGCTTTGTGTGATGTTGCTACATTTAGGATACAGTCACCACTCACAATCCATTATCATCTCTTGTGCTATGTGTGATATTGCACACAAATGCACTGCACTGAGCGGTATAGTGAATGAATGAATGAATGCTCTGCACTGAATGAAAGAGCTTTGGGGGCAATTAAAAAAAAGCAATTAAATAATTCTGACTGAGTATCCTGAAAGTACGCAGGGGTGTGTGTGTGTGTGTGTGTGTGTGTGTGTGTTGCAATGGAAGGGAGGCTACTCTCCTGAGCAAGAGGACGGCACAGCTGGAGCATGAACAGCACACAGAGGCAGAGGAGCGTAAACGGTGTCAGTGAAGCATCCTCTGCATGTGAAGTCCACATTTCTGTTCGTGGCCGCGCATTCACATGAAAAACGAATCTCCCACTGCATGGACCCGGAGCACACCAGCACACAAAGGACGGCCGAGTGACATGTGAAAAGAAAAAGAGGAAAACTCACCAGGCATGGTCAGAATTCCACAGAACATTCAAAGGCAGGCGGAGAGAGAAGCCGAGGCTGAGCCAGAACAAGAGGGGAGAAAAAAAATAAAATAAAAAAGGCAGGGATGGATGAGGGGCGATTTCAAAGCTCCATTTTCCACCCCCCCTTCTGCCAATGCAGACTGCTGCTCGTCTCTTCACTTCCTCACTTGTGGTTCTCTTCCTCCTTCTCTTCCCTGACTCCTTCTCTCGTTCCTCCTGCTGCTGCTGCTGCTGCTTTAAGACAAGGGGTGGAGAATAAGCTCTACAGTGCTCTCCCTCTCTCGCTGCTCACTCTCCTCCTGTCTTTCTCCCACCCTCTCTCGCTCACCCTGCACAGAGCGAGCATGCCCTACTTCCTGTGTTGTCTCTGAAATGGGACACACTCTCAGTTCTGTTTGTTTTCTTTCACTCCGCATGAATGAATTTAAGGGTGCCCTGACTCTTGATTCTGACTTGGGAATGATGGTGATTTGTCCCCTTTTCTCCTCTTTCTAACTCCTGCTAAAACCTCTCCCTTTCAATGATTGACTGCACCTCCCATTTCTGTCTCCTTGCGCAGGGAGGAGCCTGCATATGGTGTGCTGGGGGGGGTGTCCCGTGTGTGTGTGTGTGTGCGTGTGTGTGTGTGTGTGTGTGTGAGTATGATGCAGCCCAGCTTGGCCCTGCCCCCCCTCGTGTGGAGTGTGCTGTGTGCTCTTTGTCCTGTCAAACTCTGGTGCGAGGTGTGCTTCTTTCCCTGTCAGCCACTGTTGCTGCTGCCACCGTGGTTGTTGGGGGTGGGGTCTGCGTGTGCCGCCAACCTGCCCTGAGCACGGACTCGGTTCAGATGGGGGACTAGGACTCATGCTGGGGCTCAGACAGAAAGAAAACACTGCACATATGAAGCTGGAGCTCAGCTTTGGCAAAGTGACTCGGCCGACGGGGCCAGCCAAAGGGTTGGTAGTAGTGAGACTAGAATGTGGATGGGAGGGGTTTTGCAATGCTCAATTTGAGCTGGGATTGGTAGACTGGCAGAGGAGATAAGGTTGAGTTTGAGGCTATTTCTAGAGCTTACACACTGGCAGTGCTGGCACGAGGGGATGAAGGGCTGTGCCGGGACACGCTGATAGGGCAGGGCAGCTATGGAGAGCTGGTTCAGAAGAGCCACGGCCACTAATCTGCACTCCCTGCACGTCTGCAATGATGTCATCAAACATGACATCACCCTTACCCCTTATTCTCCTGGACACATGACACACACACACACACTTAATGCATGTGTAAACCAAACGGCCGCACAACAGGCTGTGGAGGAGGGTAGTTCACACCGATTCTAAACAAAAGCACTGCTCACAGGCACATTGTTAGGTTTAAAATGACCAAATCATGAAAAATATCTCAGTAACCTGCTGCTGGTTTCCCTCTGAAGCTGACAAATAGTTCTGCTGTAAACATTTCCAGTGACAACTGATTACAGTTTCACTCCATTTAAGTCAAAAATCTGTAAAGTTTACATTCCCGAACAGCATTTGTACTGACTAAAAGGAAGATTTTAATGTAATCTCTTCACTACGCCTGTTATAGATTAACTACTTGTTCTTAGAGTGAGAGCGATGTCCGGTACAATACATTCCAATGGAAGGAGGGTTTATTTAACTCTATGGTAAATGTAGCTGTGTCCTTGTGTTGCATTGCATTATATTCTAAAGGTCCCTCTTTACCCCAGAAAGAAATACCAATTGAAACTAATCTGTAGTTTGTTAAAAATATAATTTGTTAGCGCTTGTGAAACCTGTCACGCAAATGGCAAAACACAGCTGTGCTAGCTCAGACTAGCTGTGGCTAATACAACCTGCCAACAAAACCAATAGATTGCAGCAAAAACAAACAACAAATTAATTTGCAGTACATTCTCTTGTCTAGACATGTGTTATCTAGGTGCTGGGTGCTATTATATCCAAGCTGCTGCCCTCAAATCAGATATAGACCTTGTAGCTTTATTATGAAAATGTTGAATGTACCCAAAAAGATCCAGTGTAACACACTCTACA
>JAVQJF010024254.1:0-26695 GCA_036023855.1 Gadopsis marmoratus | reverse complement strand
AAAAAAAAATTGACGGGGAGAAGGTAAGGGTAGGGTGGGGGGGGGGGTGGTCAGAGAGAGAGAGAGAGAGAGAGAAGGTGCAATTACCAAGAGCGTAGTCTGAGGGATCAACTTCACTTCAAAGCGTCCGGGCCCCGTGTCCCATGCTCCACACAGCCCCAAGTACCAATGTTGTGAGAGTAGGTAAACATGAGCAGATCACAAGACTGTTAATAGCAGCCAGATCTGAAGAGGTCTCCACCTTGTGCCTTCCTGCCTGCCTCTTAGATTCTTAGACAAGCCCTTGCCTGGAAGGAACAGACTCACACTGTACACTCAGCCACTTTGTGTGTGTGCGTGTGTGTGTGTGTGTGTGTGTGTGTGTGTGCGTGTGTGTGTGTGCGTGTGCGTGTGCGCCCCACACGCTTCTTTCATCGTAATTGAAAAGCGTATGAGCACGACTCCACGATGGAACCTTTTAAACCCTCCCACAGCACGCAAAAACCAACAGCTGCTGTTCAAACCCCCGAAACACGTGCACGGCGAATGCTCTCTAGGATGTTTTCTCCACCCAAAGGGGTAACGCCGCAAACTGTACCTTCGCAGTATAGTTTCAGATGCAGCAGTCACCCGCTAAATAATTACGGTGCTCACTTTGAGACTTATTGCCAGGAATTATCTTGTTCCACTGTGCAGCCGACTCGGTGAGCGGATTTTCATTCATCTTTTCTGACAACACAAAAAAGATGCTCTGCGTCTGAGCCCTCCCTCCCTCCCTCCCTCCCTGAAACTCGCTGTACCAATCCGGGACGACGTCTACTGTATGTGAAGTGCATTTAACGCCCACTAATCTGTCATCACTGGATAAATACGATAAGGATAGCAGCCATTCCCCAGAAGTTATCACGAGCCTGACAGCTAAACAGGATTACATGGTTGGCATTATGCAAAGAGTGAATGGAAATATTTTTAAGTATAACACAGGGTGCTCTAACGTTCACTACAACTGATTGCTTTTTCTTTTCTTTTTCATTTCCCTGTGTAACTGTGATGGCAAGGGGGCATAATCCAGAGGCCATTCTCAATCACATGACCAGGGTTCAAACCCACATGTCAGGACGCATTCATCCTGTTGAAGTGTCATTGCAAACAACACCGGGTCCCTACCAGCTCCGGGTGAGGTGAGGGGTTATGCTGTATCTGACCCCACACTCTGACCTCCCCAGTGGGGTGAAGCAAAAAGGGGCTTTCCCCCTGAAGGGATCAATAAAGAATTACATTAACAGACATGATGTATATCAAAGTAAATCTTGGAGCAGCACGTCCTCTGCATTGCTAATTCTAAATCTCAGCGTTTGAGGCTGTGGATCCGAATGCACTGCTCAAGCGCTGCTCCTTCAAGCCAATATTTAAAAGGAAATCAACTGGAAAGGCTGACATCTGTTGGCTAGGATTTGTAACTGCAGCTGAGTGGAGTTTGGCAGACAAGCAGGGAGGCAGACGTGGTGTTATTGCACTGAGGTATGAAACAGTTCAGAGCTGGTGCCCTAGAAGAAGAGAGCAGAAAACACTTAAAGACACACGAGGGGCAAAACTCCCGAGTCATGAACCGAGATGAAAACATGCCTCTGGGCTAACCTCGCAGCTGAAGCAGAATCACCCAGAGTGCTTTTAGTGTGCCTTTCTCCTCAGATGTCGTTTGTTAAAGGAGTAAACCCCTTCATGCTTGTGTGAAACTTAATTCCCTGGTCTGTCCTTGAGCAGTAAACTCTCACCCTCTCCCCGGCAGCTGAGAGTGACCCCTCCGTTAAAGAAACCCAAAAAACAAAAACAACACTCCTCCTCTCTTCTCGACTCCTACCACACCCGATGTTTCTCTTCGTCTGTGATTTATCGCACAGTTTAGATAAGGGTAAACAAATAGTCATCACAGTTATAACTGCAAACACCACTCTTCCGTCTGGCTTATCACAGGTCACAGCATACAAAGTTAGCCACTGGTGTGGGGACAGGCGGTGGGCGGGGGGGGAAGGAAATAAAATGGACAAAATTGCATTCGGCCAAATCGGCCTGGGCGTAAACATACCAAAGGTCCTCCTGCACACACACACACACACACACACATATATTTATATATATATATATATATATATATATATAGACACACACACACACACACACATATAACCCTGAGCCCTGACCTGTAGGAATGTGTGCTCTCTGTGGAGGACGATTAGCTGGCCAGCCTCTTAGCAACTCCAACACAGAAACCTCATTGTGATAAAGCCCAGTCAATGTTTGCTGACACACGTTATCTCCCGTCCCCTCTCTCCCCGGGCCTCCGCTCGGATCGAGCTGCCACGGCTCTTTACAACGATTTAGGGAGCCATTTGTTTTTCAAGGAGCTGTTTACACAATGGCCACCTACCACACAGGGGACAGAGGCACAGGGACGGGAGAGGGAGTCGTTTGAAATATAAATCACAACCGAGCCAGCTTTTATCAGCAACAGCTCTGCCTTTTTGTTTTTCGACTTTCTGATCTTTTTTGCATCGTTTATCACGGGACAGGGTGATAAGAACAAACAAGATGAGGTTTTGTCAGCGCCTGTCAATGTATGTAACTACGAGGGAAAAGAAACACTTATCTTGTGTGTGTGCGTGTGTGTGCATGTAGAGGAGAGGAGGTGATAAAGGAGAATATTCCTCAAGGAGGATCAATAATTATTATTCAGGCCTGCATGGGTCCCTCCATAGGAAGCACTGACACTGTCCTAAGAGTCTGCTGGCTGTATTGATTTTAATTTATTTTTAACTTAGTGATGGATATGGGACATGTCACGAGAGAAAGGCATTGGGAAAATAATTACCAACATCTATTCATTAATTGGGAGGCAAAAGAGATAGACCACTCAATATTCATTAAGGCCTGCAAAGACTTTGCAAATGTGCTGTCTGACACGAGGATGTCAGAGAAACCTAATGTCGATCACCTAATCACGCAATGCAAATGTGTCCCTGTGAAGCACAGTGGACATTGCTTTCCCTTCTTTTCAGTGAAAGAAAAACTTTAAAAAGATTACATATTTTATTATGCGTTAGATCCTCGATTCATTCCCATTATGTTCTCTACCTTTTCTGCGAAACACATTTTAAAATGCCCTGAAAATTGACATTAAACATGCTCTGAAATCACTGAAAATGACTCAACATCACATCGTGTTAAACAGTATTTTTCCACGTTGCAGTTATTTCAGAGTCTGTTGTCTACCACACAAGCAAATGTTGCAGTTTTTTTCCTCCTGGAGGAACATGGTCAAATATTGACACGCATCTTGTGTGTAGCGAGGCTGTTTGGTTAGTAGCTACCAAAAAAAGTAGGTACAGCCAGAGACGGGGTTTAAAGTTGCACACAAGGGCCGGCGTTTCCTGAAAAGCTTACAAATTGCATCTTTAGTTAATCCTTGAACAATCCAGTTTATGAAATTCAATCCCAAATAATGAGCTGCGATTAAACTCAAATGCTGTATGAGAGAAGTAAATCTAATTAACTCAGATGACAATGTTTTGCGTTACAACCTTGGAAGTTTCAGGCAGAATATGAATCAGACTATTCAGCAAATGGAAGGTGCGGCTGTTATTGCTGCAACAGAATCAGCAGTCTTGTCATACAAATGCTGCATAAATATATCATCAAAACCTTTGTAACCTGCAATAATTTGCTTGATTAGCTCAGTGAGTGCAAGTTCCTTTGGTGTGCATCAAGTCAAACTGACCAAAGTGGCCTATGGGTTCTTGCAGACAGGCACCCGTGGATATTGAGTACAATCACAACACTAATTATCCTGCATGCAAGCTACTGCAGGGCTTTGCCCTTTGAGAGAAGCAATCAAACAGCTGACGAAAGGCTGAATAATCACACTGGGCTGAATATGCTGGGCATAGCACATGTTTGTATGTGTATGTGTGTGTGTGTTTTCATCAGATGCCTTTTAGGTGGGATTCAAGATTCAAGACTTTCTTTTGCCACTTGCTCATGTACAGGTGCACAAGGCCACTGGAATTCCTGTGCGGATGTCAGTCAAGCAATAAAAATACAATAAAAGATACACATGGTGAAAATATACATATAAATATTAAAAGTAAACAATAACTTATAGTATAAAGAATAGCGCAATAACATTGGGACCTTATGGGTTGAACAGGGTAACATCCTCCTGCCATGGTTACAATAAGTTAACATTGATCTCTGTGGTCAGATGAAATCGAGTGTTTTCTTTTAGTTCATGTTTGTTTTGGGATTTAAGATGGGAAAGCAGAGAGGCTGTGCGTCTGTGTGAAAAACCAAATCAATGACCTCCATGAGCTCTTATCTCATCTTGCGTTGCATCATAAGCAATGTTACAGCCTCCTCCTCCCACCCAAGCTACGCCAAGGCCGCGGTTATTACAGTATGATGCACTCAGCGCAGACACGCAATGAAGAGGTCTCTGCTGAACCATAAAACTGTCAAGATACATCACAAAATTGTCAGATGCACAACAACAACAAAAGAAAAAAAATAAGACTTTCACGCTTTCTCCCACTCTGCACTCTAAGCAATCACCACTTCCTCGACTTGACACATGCTGAATATTGCATTAAATTAATATGTGTTGGACAGAAAAACTACATTGATTTTAAAATCCCTTGGTTTTGCTATAGTGCCATGCACAGTAATGATCAATTATTAACAGCAATACAGAACTCACTGTACTAAGCCACCAAAGAAAATCCATTGATTTTAATCCTTGGCTGTTCAACTGCAGCTCTTCTTTATGTATGAATTAATGCTCCAATCATCTACCAAACTGGGGAAAGTCATGTTCTTTCTGTAGACGGAGGATAACAACTGACTGTTGCTATTAAGCTGTGAAAATGAGTCCACATCTTTGAAAGGGGACGCCTTGTGAATGTGTATTGAAATGTTTGTGAGGCCTCAATGCGAGTCACAAAGAGTGAGAATAAGACGGACCGAAAGTGAAAAAGAAAATGTGATGTAATATGATCTTCTGAAGTAATAAGGTGTTTTTTCACTGTTATTTATTAAATGTTGCCACGCAGAGGTGTCTTTTTTCCAACTTCTGAATTCTAACATAACTCATAGCAATTGTGCCATTACACTTCACTGGCACCTGCCATGGTCTCATTTCAAGGTGTTTAAGATAGTTATCAAATTTATTTCGCTGGAAAAACATCAGTGAGAGGAATATGATGGTTTTTTTCCCCTCCCAAAGTCCCCACAGAGACCACATTTTGACACATTTCCACACTCAGTTTGAAAGCAAGACGATAAATCACACTACACCACAGGGGCCATGAAGCAAACTGCACTTCGGTCCAATTTTTAAGCCTAGCTAGATACGCCCCCCCCCCCTTTCCTCTTGCTCCTCAATCCACAAGCCCAATAGAGGGAGGCAGCCTAAATGCACCATCAGCATTGAGGTTTGGCTGAGCTGCTACAGGGGTATTATGTTCCAAATTTTCTCCAGCTGGAGTGAGGAGAGGCTCGCCCATCTCCTTTTTTAACCCATTCCCAAATCACACGCACACACAAAAAAAAATACAAAAAAATCGCCCCGGCTCCTTTTCACACCCTACATCCACTCCGCTCTTGCCTTCCCTTTATACGTCTATACAATTCAATGTTTAAACAATCAGGAGCCCGAGAAATAGCATCTGATATTTGGGGGGACATCAGGGAAGGCCTTCTTACCGTGTCGGGGGAGTGGTGGAAAGAAATAAAACACAGAAAGAGAGTGAGAAAGGGGGAGGGTTGAGAGGATGAGAATTGGAGAGAGAGAGAGCTGCTGAGGCAGGTGAAAGCCGTCCGCATACAAGGTGGCGATTAGGGGAAAGTGGCCCTGTGTGAGGCAAGAGGAACATCTGTGCCTATTACTGCAGCACACAAAAGACTAGGAGGGGGGGCCAGGGGAAAGACCACGGTCTCCAACATGAGCAGGGCCTCACCAAACACCACAGGCTGAATTGCGTGGCCCAATTTGAGGCTTTCAGCGCTGCTCGTCATTAGCATTTGAAAAAGCGAGGCAGGAGCTAGCTCAGTGTAACTCATGGGTCGGAGCAGGGAAGTGACTTAAGAGCTTGAAGGAGATGGAAGCCCCCCACCCACCCAGCCCCATGCCGTAAGCACCTTTCAGGCAGCAGTCTGTTGAATGGAACATGTTGTGGAGTCATATGGACATTATCGCTGCTTAAGATTATGGAAGATTATGCAAACGTCAGGGGATAAAAGAGTGGAAGAACTGAACGCACCACTGTAGAGAAACACTTTTTGTCAATATGACTGGTTATCAGAAATGAGAGAAAGTACTGTATATGTGAGGCCTGTCCAACTTACACGATGCTATCATATGCTTTTCCAAGTAGTAGCTGTGACAGCTGCATTCTGTCAGCATCTAACCATCAACTAACTTGCTCTGTGGAGAGGAACGCCCGTGATGCACTGCATCCATATGCATCATTGCATACTGTATCGCAGCATGGCAAATTAATGTTCAATTTGACGCCAATATTTTGAATAACTGTATTTCAAACTGTGTCAACCTGGTTCAAAAACACAGCTAATGGATGGCAAAAACATGAAAAATAAAACTCATTCTGGTGAGCGGTGCATCAAACTTGTATAATGGATTGCACTCTTTTTCAGAATTCAGAACACTTGGGACGGAAATGTATTACTTATTTAAATGCCACAAGGCATATATCTGTTTGCATAAATATTCCAATTCATTCCAAGACAGTAAGTGCCTTGCTGGAGTGAATTATGGATGGTAAATGAAGATGTTGAGTTATTAGTGATGACACCATAAGGTGCTGTCTCAGTCAATATGTCTCTCTTTGAGATTGGTATTATTTAAACGTTGAAATGGCAAGCTGATTTGAGGGGCACAACTTTACACCAAATCTACAGGCAACATCATCGACAGTGCAATACCACAGAACAGGAATCACTAACTTGGCATTAGTAGAGTAGTGAAAACCCAGCAGAACCAAAGCCTGTTGTCAGCTTTTTAAATTGATTTAACGGCATGATTTCACAGCAAAGCAAAAGAGAAAAATTCATTATGACAGGATTTGCTGTTAACTACGACCACTGCGATTTCTTTCGCCACAAGGAAGGTTGTATCAGAAGTGGTAGCAGTTCGATGTGTTAGACTGCAGCAGAGACATACGGGTGGACTTCAGGCTTCCTCACACCATGAAACCTGTTTTGAAAAATTACCTCCCTTTTTGCCACAAGGTTGGTGCCCAATAACTCCCTCTGTGGGACTCATCTGTGAGAACAAACATGGTGCCTCTTACAGCCCACAGCTAAGCAGTCTGTGTTGAAAAGCGGGAGAAAAAAAAACTGTTCGATATTTTGAACTGTTAAAAAGAAAAAAGGTGGGTTTTTTTTAAATTTAGCCTTAGGTTCCATTTTAAGTGCATAAACATTCATTTGTGTGCTAGGTCACTGTGCACATACTCTATGCTTTAATTGATTATTTATGACATTTAATTTTCAAACCTGAGATAGCTTGAAGGGCAACAGTATTACCTGATTAACTCAAATCTGGAATTAAACCCCATCTATAATGTTTTGTTATTTTGGATGAGAACCTTGGAATTGTCTGTCCACTTATACTTGCTATACTGCAGTACAGTGGTTATGTATGTAAATCACAATACACTACCTGTAGTAGTAGTAGTGCAACTATCTGTAACAAGTTAAAATCCAAAATACTGCACGATTTCCCCCCAATTGTACCATAAGCCCTTAAATCACTTTGCCATCACAGATATCACTGCCTTACAGGTGGGAACACAATAGGTTACTATTAAAGGGAAACCAGCAGGAAGGGCTGACCCTTTTTATTTTACATTAGTACATTTTCTTGATCTTGAGCTAGATGCGTAAAGACATAACAATGCATTATGCATGTTAGAGAAGTAATTTGGTCCTATCTGATGACATCCTGCATTAACGAACATTAAAGCAGGTGGGTTCAATGGCAGGTCTTCACGCAACTACGACCACTCATGCCGAAACAGAAAATATCAACAGGGAAGCACGAGCTCCCTGTTACTTCAGATGACATTACAGTGTATAGTTTTAATCATTAGAGTGTTTGTGTTATTAGGCCTTGAGGTAACAATGGTGAAACATTGAAGCAGGTTTTGAGCTGAATATTAAAATCCATCCATCTCATCAATTTAGTAAATGCTTTCAAAAGGGTTTCAGGATTTCAGGGCACATAAATGTTTGATATGCTGCCAGAGTGATGCATGTGGGCTACATTGTGCTTGAGAAGCACGCAGTCTGAAGGTCATCAGATCTAATTGTCAGATGGACCAAGTGCTGATTGCTGCAACAAATCCCCGTAAGGTACACAGGAAGACCGATATAAGGAAACTGCAGTGCGTGTTGTTGTTGTCAGCATATTTTCATCATGCAAAATGAAGGTCAAGTACTCTAAAGAAAAGCCAATAAAATCACAACATGTATATTGACAGAACCGCCTTTTTCCCCCCCTAAACAACTTTTACATTGTGTATACTTTGACACACAATATATCTACTGTATGTGCATGCACTTGTAGAAGGATAACAGTTATTTGCATCCTTGCAAATTGTGATCAATGCATACTAGCCGTCCCTTAACCTCTCCATCAGTGCAGCAAAGCAGGCACCGGCTCATTTCTTTCCCAACATATGATGTAAATGCTCTGTGGTGCAAATTTAATGTGATGTCATTGTACTATTGACATCCAGGGATGGACCGGTGGCCCAGGCTGATTTGTTTAATATCTAGTTGGGAGAAATCTATTGACTTTCCTTTTTTCCTCATTTGCTCACGAGATGAAAAGATATCTTCCTACCCAGAAGCTCTGACCTAATAAGGACATACCATATTACATATGTGTGTGTGCGTGTTTGTGTGCACTGTATGTGTATGTATGTGTGCCTTGAGCTCCATTCAGGACTTATATCGATATAAGCCAGGCTTAATCCTTTCACTCTGATGGCTTCAATGACAGCGGCACACCATCAGATAAGAGGTCATTGAACTGCAGCAGACACCTCTTCATTCAGAATAAATGGGGTGCACCAAGAGTGCACCTTACTATGTGCCGCATTGCTCTGGTCATAATGAAAATGTAATGCATTTTGGGTTCCAGCTGCCATCTCCACCGCACTACACAGAACTGATTCTGTTGATATTACTTTTATAACTTGCCCAATTTGTTCCTAGAAATGATGCTCATACAAAAGAGAAATTTCAACATTTGGTATGTATGAACTTATTCTCCAGGTTTCTTTTTTTTATAAAAAAAAAAGAGAATTCATTTCTACCTATTTGTGAGCTTCTTGGCTCAATTTTAGCTGCCTCATGAGTGCACATTTCTATTGCCTTGGTTTGGTTTTTATATGAGTACATGATGGTTGTTAAATTTCTAGCCTGAAATTGAAAAGCTATGTGTACCCTCTAAATTACAAATGTCCATCAACCTTGAGGCTAATATGTGGCATGAATCTATCAAAGTCCATGTCAGACTAATGCTCTATCCCGTATCTTGGCACAGCAAGACCATATGGAACTGTAGATGTTTCCTTTTGCTTGGCTAACCAGCCAGGTTGAAAGGAGCATGTAGTGCGGGGAGAGAACTATTTCTAAAAACCATCTAATATCCACATGGATGTTGCTTGTTTGCTCTGTCTGTCTCCCATCCCACTGAGACATGAAAACCAGAGACCACAGACAACCTTGATTGAGGCACAGCTGAAACATGCTAATGCCCTGATTTTGATTTCATTGGGAGGGCTCCCTGGCTGTGGCATATCATTTGATTTTTACATGAATCGAATCACTCTGTGTGAACTGTCACAACATGTGTTTCTGTCTGCTGACGCCTCAACAAGCAGCTCTCTTTGAGCAATCATCTGGGGACAACACAGGATGTTTATTGTGGCAGAAATCCTATCACGCATTCACGCCTGTTTCCTTTGGTCCGAGTTGTGGCCCTGCATGTCATCATAAACGAGACTGAAAATGAAACATGCACACGTGGAGGCCTAAGCCATGCGCAAACAGGAAGATTTAAAGATCCCCAAGTGCTACAGAAGCTGAGCAATTTGCAGTAAACTAATTATAATCCAATTTTCTAATCTCCCTCTCGTTCTCGTTGCTATTTTCCACCTCTCTCTCCTGTTCGCTGGCGTCTTGATAGTTTAAGACCTGGCCCATTAAAACAACCAGCACTTTTAATGGCAGCACGTTAACACAGCACAAAAAGAACATTCTCCTTTGGCTTTTCTTCATTTAAATTCAATTATCACCGAGAACATTTAGACAGCAAGGGGATAATAATAATGAGGGGTGCGCACAGGATGAAGGTTTGCAATGGCCGCGTGGTGACATCTTTTGTTCTGTTGTGGGATTGGCAAGATAATGGCAAGGGCTGCTGCGAGGGGGGCCAGGAAAAGTGGAGCTCACCACGCAGGTTATCCTTCATACAGGATAATCACAGAGTGGTGAACGCTGTAGAGCAGCAGAGACATATCTTCATGGAGATCAAGGTCAAAACAACTCAAAGGAAGGTGGAAATTCAGTTTCAAAAACACTCACAGCTGCCTGAAACATATTGATTTAGCTCCTCTTCCCTCTAAAGTCATTTCTCTGATAGACTCTGGTAGAAATACATTATTTTCTTGTTATAGGCACAACAATGGATCACTGTTAAGAACATACTGCACTTACAGAGGGGAGAGGGAGGAATGTTAAGATCATGCATGCTACATTTGAAAAAACAATTCACAGAGTGACCTCTGCAACCCATCAGTCCTGTAACACTTTCCCATTCCACAAGCTGAAATTTCCATCAATCACAAACACATGGCCGCAAATTAAGAGCATCAAGAACTGGACATGTGAGAACGCCGATAAGCTAGGTGAGCCCAGAGAACGACAATTTGTCAAGTGTGGAATTGCTATAATTAGGATTTAGGGTATAGATAAATGTTACGTGTCCAGACTGGACTCCGGCGTGCCTTTAAAAATGAATTGCTGCTTTATACACGGAATCACTCTGCAGAAACTTTACACAGACAGATCAATAACAACGCCTTGCACTGAGTCCTCCAAGGCATCGCAGTAAGCTCAGCCACTGATGTATCTGAGCCAAGTGGTCTTTGCAACAAAGGAATAGCAACTCCCTCTTATTCCTTTGATTTATGCCCTTGTAAGCTGGCACACATTCCCACCAAGGAGCGTCTAACTATGACTGAAGTGCTTGATGTTAAGCAAAATTGTTATGCTTAATTCGCAACGAGTTGCAGATCAAAGTATACGAGACGGGCTAGAGGATAGATTAGTTTGCATTTGATTTTAATTCCTTCACACTGATTTTCAATCATTAGCAGGCAGTGATGGACAGTAACCACGTCGATGAGGCGCCACGTTGTGCTGACAGATAGTAAGCAATTTAACTTAGAATCCTTTGTCATGTTTAATATTTTAGCCATCACAGGCTGACCGACTGCTGGATGTTGCTTGGACATCGTCACTCCCACGTCCTTCACCTTTATTCCTTTGTTCCGAGCACAAACCCTTCTTTTATTATCCAGGCAGCAGCGCACGGTCTTGACCCCACTTCCCTGTTGCAGTTTCCTCCACGTTTGATGCTCGCCTCCCCCCAATCTTGGATTATTGTAATACTCTATGCACTTGCTTTGATGTAATAACTATGTTCAACTTGTAGTCGGTGTGGAATTTGATGGAGCAATGACCTGACAGATGAGAAGGCGCAACAGACAGCTTGTGTCAAATGTTCCCGTGTTTTGAATTTGTCGCACAAGCATCCATTCTCTGTAGGGATTTGTGACAATACAATGCTTTTTATTTTCTTCTATTTTTTGTTCTCTCTTCAAATTTAAGGTTTACAAAAATATTTTATTGTTGTATTGTTGTATGTATTTTTAGACAAAGTCACTACTTGCAGCATGTCAACTGTAGTTTGACAGTAAATCATATTTACTGTCATAAATGCCACAAATGATCCATTGCTGCTATTAATAACCTTGAATATATTGAGTGAGGAGCAACTTAGAAATAAACAATACAAATACAGTTAACATTACAGCCTTTTATACTGTCATCTGTTTAAAGGTATGGATTTAATCATTCAATACATTTGCCAAAGTCAAATTCAGGTGGTAGCTCTACTGAATATACAGTACCTCTTATTGTATTCTGCTAGTTTAATTTATTGACTGAGGACTTAATTGATTTACTGACACTACTCTCAAAGTCACCTCATCTGTAATATTCCAGAAGAACAACACCAGTGTGGATGAGTAGCTTATTCAGCTAATTAACTGTTGTTATCAGATAAAGATTAATCTATTATCTATCTAATCATCTATTCATGAGATAATCCTCTGACAAAAATGTAATGACTGATATCAACAAAAACACAACAAAACATAAATTTGGATGAGTCATGGATGACTCTGTATACAATAATACTGGTGTGTGATATCATGGTATGACTAGCATTCCCCATTCACATCCTACTGAATCTGAGCATCGACATGGACACAGTGAGCTCACATATCATTCTCCTCAAGGTTGGGGCTTTTTCAATAGTGTGGAGAGAAATAAATAAATTGCTTATGCCCAAAACCGTGACTTCAAACAGCACAGCTGACAACGAAGTCAATAAATGGGTCACATCAGGCAATACCTGTGGCATACCACGCCAGGCTATTCTGAGATCAGATCCCCTAACCGAACGCGAGGCATTCTGGGTGACTGAATTCATGTTGACGAAACTCAACTGTGTTGGGATCTGACATCAATCCTTAATAAGAAGAATGCAGCTTTGTTGGCTTCACAGGGACCTGCAGGAGATGGTGACACAAGCATGCACTCTTTGAGTCTTTCTCCCTGGCTTCACAAACACTCCCGCACATATGCCTCACCTTCCACACTCACGCCGTTTTTTTTTCAGTGGAATAATTGGGTGCCACCCCGGGTTGTCAAGCCATGTCAGTGTCTCGTTAGCGCTGGTATTGGCTGGGTCGTGGCTGGTAGCATCAGGAAAGGTCAGAGTGGCAGTGTCTGCACTGTCACACTGAGCACAGGCTGGACAGACACAGCAGGCTCTGCCCTGTCAGTCTGGCTAGGCCTGATCCACGGAGGCTGTGCTTTTACACAAACACCTCAGAGAGGAGTGGATCTATTGAGTTATACTGTAATTTGTAACATTTTTAAAAGATAGGGCAAATGTATGAGCACAAAATCAAACACTAATTTGAAAAAATGCAGGAGACATTCAAGTTTACAAATGTGTAAAAGTGTAAATAAAATTTGAGCATTTGAAAACATGAGGTTACATACAAAAATAACCCCGCCCCTACCAGCGGGATGACATCATTTTCTCTGTAAAGTAAAGGAAACATTGTGGTTTGGCACAAAATCACTCCTTTGCGAAGGTTAGGGGACCTTCCTCTTCATGGTTACAATAATAAACACTTGGTTATGGAAGAGTAAAATCATGATCATGCTTAAAGAAAAGTCAATGTTCCCAGTCAGTAGGAAACAGCAGTTTTCTGTTTCAATGTCCAATGTTTTGATGACCCCATCCATCCACCCCGATCTACCTACACAAATTTGTCGCTCTATAACAGCGTCACCTGACTTTCTCGTTTGCTCCGACGGAAATTTACTACGGCCACTAGAGGGCGGTGTCACAGACAGATGTTTCGGGGCACTCTCTGAAACGACTGATGCAGTTGTTCTTCTTGGCAGTCTCAAAAATCCTCACACACATGCACAAAGACATGCAAACACGCATTCATTAAGTTAAGTGTACACATGTGTAACCTCGGTGTCACAAATAATGTAGGAACAGTTTTCTGCTTTGAATCTGTACTCACATGTCCACAAAAGCATTGTTTTCCCACAGTATCTTTGTATAACCTCACCAAGCATATTTAGACATGTTTACAACTATAAATCCTTATAAATCCTAAATCTTACTGACTCTTATTTGAGGGAGCCCATTCATTAGTTGTACTGTAGAACTTGTCAAAATCAGGTGCATGTAAAATGTGACATGCATGTTAATAAAGCCACAGTTTGAAAGAGTGTCCCTCACATACATACAGTGGTGCCATATTGTCAACAGCAGCTCATACCACAGGCTCCAGGCTGCTCTGCTCCCACTGTCTTGTTTCTCTCCTTCACAGATCACAGTTTGACTCGCATAAGCAGTGTGTTTGAGTTTTTGAAACAGCAATGATAACAGTGTTGCAATCGGGGAGTGGATGAAGGCTGACAGGTGGAGAGACACAAACAGGAAACCTTGCTGATGCCCTGTCTGCCAAACCCCTCTGATGCATGTCCAAACTCTGACGGGACTGAGACAAAAAAAAGAAGCTAGACCCAATTTATTTCACTCTGTTGCCAGCCTTTCATTTTTGTGACTGGCGCCAGTGTGCTTATCAACTGCAGAACTATTAGCCGTCTCAAATCAATGCGTTCATTGCTCTCCTCTTTATTTTTCTTCTCTCCTCCCGTCCCTCCCTCTCTCTCTCTCTCCCTTTCTGCCAGACAGGTCAGATATTAGAAACCTGTATTATCAGGTCTTCCCAGGATGCTGGTGGAAAAGTTGATTTGCAATACCCGATTGAATCTACTTACCCTTCATCCCTTTCCAACCCCCAGCCAGCTGCCCCAGCAGACAGGAGCCCAATGGCCTATCTACGCTGAGGTGCCAAGGAATAAAAATATCCATCTACAGAAAGATGGGGGAGGGAAGGAGGGAGAAAGCATACAGAGAGAGGGAAACGAAGAGCCCACATGTCACAGCTTTGGACAGCTTGGTGGTGGTGGGATGGGGGGGGGGGTATGTACCCCTTGCCTCTTCCCATCCCAACCCCAGCCCCTTTACAAACCTGGATCTACTAGCATTATACATCCATTTATCAGTTGGCAAACAAAACACGTCAGGTGCCCCCATCTTGATTCCCACCAGCTCACGCCACACACACACACACACACACCCACTGCAGAGCAAACCTTTCAGATGAAGTTAAATTAGTAAAATCCATGAAAGGAGGCGAGCAGAGCGAAGGTCACATAGGAAATTCATTAACTGACTGTAACTTGTGCTAATTGAAGCCAGCTTGCGATAAAGGCAAATGGAGAAAAGAAATATTTATCTGTTGACTGGGCTGCCACGGCTGAGTGGCCGTCAGTCACACAAAAGACAGCCATTATGGCTTTATCTCCGCAAATAGAGGAGAAAGCAAGTCTTGGCTACAGAAGGAGGGATGAAGGGATGGCGAAGGAGTCTGAGAGGAGAAAGGGGAGGAAGTGGGTGAGGTGACTGATGAGGAGAGTGTGGAGCCCTGGCTGGTGGAGAAAAAGGGGAAGAATACACGGAGTGGCAGGAGAGGGGGAACAGCTCCAGAAATGTCGCTTTCATCAGGAGGCGATGGCAGGGTGTTGGGGGAAGGGATGCTCAATTTGTGAATGCAATTACTGTAGACCTCCCAAGTCTGACTACTGAATCGAATCAACACTGTGGTGGCAACTCAAGGGCCTAATTTCATTCTGCATGCCCTTCATTCACGAGACAAAACGGACAATTAGAGTAATGACTATGGCAGGTGTCCCCACATAAAGAGGTGTCACCAAAAAAAGTGCGATGGCTATGACAAGTAAAACACTGAGTTGCAGTGAACTGACTGGCTCGGAGCTTTGTCCTCAGAGGCAGTGACACAGTCACAGATCTAAGACGACAGCTGTCAATGGAGACGCAGATGTCACCCGGCCAGAAATCTGTGGCTTGGACAGGGCTTAGTGAAGTTTAGTCCTTTGACTTTAATCTCGGACACAGTTGCTCCCTTTAACAAATTCTCCCTGAGCAGAAGTCGTTGAGTTATTGGCATGGGTGCACCTGCAATTAATGCCCCCACAACAAACTCCATTACTACCAGTGTGCATTCTGGTTTTCCTGCAGACGCTTTCTGATGTCTGAGCCAAATGATGTTTGGCTTTTGGGCTTTGGAAACTTTTAATAGAGTTCATTCTGCAATCAACCTGGCCGGGGGAGTCGAGTGAACTCTGACTTTGTCGTATTGATCTCCCTCAATGTGTTTACTGGCTGAGGTCACCAGAATCCCTTCTCCAGCCTGTAAAGGGGTCAATAATGTCAATACATTAAATTAGGTAATTCTGCTGTAGAACATCCCTGGATGGTCAATTTCCATTTTAGTAAACTTTCACACAATTACGTCCACATGTCAAGTTGTGACATACTTTCCCCGGACAGAGACCGATTCGATGTGGACCAGATGGCAGGGTGTATAACTAAAGGGGCGGATCTATGAGTAAACAAATCACCTATTGTCAAGTCCAATGATAAAGCACTCCTATATAGAAGATGGAGGATTAATGGCATTTTACCTTCACTACCTGGCCTCTAAAGAGATAGGGGTCAATAGGACACTATATTTGGTGTTGCTCAGCAGAAACAGTGAATTTCTACTCTTTGGTTAAATTAAAGTAACACTGAGATTAGAGGCTTATAATTAACATTTATTTTGTTCTTTGAGGTGTGCAATAAAGGTCTGCAGCCATACTCGGACATTGGTAGGTATGTGTCTTAAAGCGCTACTCTAGCAATTTAGCATTACACTTCCATAAAGTTTGGGGACTTGTGAAACAACAGATTTTGAATAAACAGCGGCAGCCGAGACACAGAGATCCCGACTTTCAGGATCAAGCATCGGTCAAACTCCAAAAACCACTGGGTGTTTAAAGTGCCCACTTTCTTCAAACTCCACACCTTCAGTATCTAATGCATCCTTTATGTTTAATAATTTTAGTCTTGCGCCCAAGCTGAGATAACCGTGATGACATGGTTATTTTTTTTTAACTTTAGACACCTCTGTCCAGAGCCACAGAAGACATTATGAGAACTTAGAGTATAGTGTACAGTATATCCCATGCTCTATTGTAACTACTGTACACACCATAGGAATACCTACAGTCAGCCATCAACTCTGCATGTCACTGCAATCAGCAATCAACTATTTCTTATCAAGCACTCCTAAAGTCTCCGTTTTTTACTCTTAGAGAAAGAACGATGATTGAAACATTAATCTTGTGCTCTGGGGTCATTTTCAAGACATAATTTGAGCTCAACAGCAATTTATAGAGTCAGGAATGAAGAAAAGCATCAATGGCAAAGACACACTCCAGGTAAGAAATAATGTAGGCACCAGAGGACTAACAAAGAGATAAGTGCAATAAATATGAAAATGCACCAAAGAGAAATATTACTTTAAGAGCTACAGTTGAATTTCCATATAACTATTACATTACAGCATGTAATAATAGAAATACAGATCCAGACATAACTTCTGTACACTTTTTTGAAATATAAGACTACTTATCAGGAGATAAGACGTTTTGTAGGTGAACGAATCATGGCACCGTTCCTGTGATAGAGAGACTAGATGGATCTGTATTACATCTGTGCCATGTCCCTCTGCCTCTCTGCGAGATAGCTCTGCAATTCAGGATTGTGAGATAAAAAATAAGTAAATAAAAAATAAAAGTGCCACAATTTTCTGAAAAGCGCTGCCCATTTAGTTCTGCTCAGTGTGGACACAAAAGGTTGAGCCAGCGGTGAATATTGGAAAAGCTAACGGTAGGGCTTGTATAATCATTGGGAATGGTCAGGGGGGGCGGACAGAAGCATCAAGCCCCTGTAAAGCACTCCAGACAGACACACATCACACCGGGCCTTCCGATATGGGAGTCCTGGGTAGGGCCTATTGCTTGATACCACAGGGGAAATAAACTGCCTAAAACAGGCACGAGGGCAGGAAATGGATTTTATTGGAGAACTAATCAAGGGGGCCGTTTTAGTGGGGCACAATTTAGTTTTTGATTGGATTCCTACTGACATCAGGGTTATCAATGTGTCTCATACTGGGAGGTGTAATTTGATCTTTGATGTCCACATGGTGGTCTTGATGTATGTCCTGCTGCATGGGCAATGACTGTTGCTGTTGTGCATGTGGTTGTCACAGCAGCATGTGTGTGTGTGTGTGTGTGTGTGTGTGTGTGTGGGTGGATGCCAGTGTGTATAAGGTGTGTGTGTGTGTGTGTTTGTGTGTGTGTGTGTGGAGATGTCAGGCAGGCAGGTGCAGATTATAGTGGCTTTCGTGGCTCAAGCAAATGCCCTCTTTTACTGAAGTGGTCCTCTAGTCCAGGATGAGTAAATGGTCATTATATTTCTAATTATTATTAATAGTATTGAAGGAGAGCCCAGAGAGCATCAGGGTCCAAAAAGAAAACGCACTGATTGAGGAAGTCACAAGCGATGACGTCTTCCTCTTTGTGTCTTTTATTTCCTTCACTGACCTAAAAAAAAAAAAGTTTCACTAGCTGAGAAATAGCTCTATTATTATTATTGTTATTATTATTATCTCCTCTATGCTGCCCTAACTACCTGAACCTTTAAAATGCATGTCAAGTAGGAGCTCAACATTTTATAACTCATACTGTATTTTAAAAGTTGCTGTTATTGTTTTCTCTCCAGGTTCAATAATAAACTATAACCTGGAGGTGGTATAATGAAATAAGATTATTGGTTACCTGGCTAATTTTGGATTTATCTCAGGCTTTTGCAAAGTTGGCTAACTTTTAACGCAGTATAATCACCACGGTAACCTATGCTGCACAGTTAAGGTTTTCGTTAGTTTAGGTACAAAAAGGCAAAGATCATGGTTTAGTTTAGAATTAGCAATTTGTTAAGGTTAAAGAAACATCATGGTTTGGGTTAAAATGGGTTAAGGGAGCTTCATCACCATGGTTACAGTAATAAACACGTGGTTAGGTTAGGCTGACAGAGGGAAAACAACAGCAGTCTCCTGTGTTAAAGTAAAATGATTCGCTGACCCATCCATCCACCCTGACCTCCTCCCTATGCAGACTGTGGCTCTTTAATAACATCATCTTACTGCCTTCCTTCCGTCTGTCATTTTCGTGCACTTGCTCAGTTCAGTTAACCATGTTCAGTTCAGATGATCAGATTAGTCCACCAACTAAACAACTCTCTGGAAAAATGAAATCATGATTCTAGAGTTGCTCGACATGGACAGAAGTATTGCATTCATAATAAAGTATTATTTCACTCAGACTGACATGGTTACAGATCAGAAGAATCACTTTGCTTTCCATAATAATTGTATCAGAAATCAGATCAGAAAGGTTTGTACCATAACCATTTATCCGCTCTGGCATTAAAGCAGAACAGTGCTAAGGGAGCAGGAAGCTATAGTCTTATAACAGTGTTTCTTACAATAATGAATCATGTTAATTGTTAATTGCAATGAAACCGTTTCAATAGTGATTGGCCTATTTGCACTCTTATCCCATCACTGCAGCTCAGAGAAACAATTGTTTTTGACAGACTCAAGGATGAACAGGAGCCTTTTCTATTAAAACACAAAAGCACACTGAAAATGTTTTCACAATAAATTATACAAGTCTGAGGCATTATTTTCTTGAAAGCTTTTTATTCGTGCAGTTCCAGGATTTGTCATTTTTTGTTCTAGCTTTAGCAGCAGAAGCATCTTTACGGTTGACTCTTCTGTACTTCATTAATTTATTAATTATAGCCATTATTATTATTATTATTATTATTATTATTATTATTATTATTATTATAACAATGTGTTCGTCGCCATATTTTTTGTGATTAAGATATAAAAAATAGCTCATGCATCAGTAGTGCTGTTCCAGCCATATCACAGGTCAAATCTTCGCCATAACAAGTTGATGAGCCAATGTTACATTGAGCTGTGTTTCTGAGACTTTGTTTTGGGGTCTTGCTACCCTCTACTGGTCAGAAATGACCAAATGGTGCTTTAAAATTTATTTTCTAGTCATTAAGGTAGCTAGAGTAGTTCATGATGCTATTACAGCCAAAAACTAGCCCAGTTTGGCAGTTACAGGCAATAATTAACAGAATAAACAATGAATTGCCTGTTTGGAAACAGTGTAAATGCACATCTGTGGACAGCGTGTACTGAGTTGACTTTCATTTGAATACTGGCTTCTACCCTTCACTTGTCTGTTCTGCCCACACCATCATGTGTCATGAAAAGTGTGTTTTATTGAATTCGACATCTGGTGTGCTGACTAGCAATATCTGAACCCAATTTAGCTTGTAATAATGTTGGCAAGCAAACAGCATTCGGTTAAGGTGTCGTCCAAAGAGGTTCACTTGACTGGACAGTTACTGGACTGGTCTGTTAAATAGGGTGTGCTAAATCTACTCTGATAAATAGAGTATGCCTAATTATTGATATAGAATAGCTGAGGATGAAGGAATTGACGACATACTTCTAAATGATAGTACAGCGTATTTTTAGAGACTCTTGGACCTTTTCTGATCTACAGTTTCCTTTAATATGTTACAATTTTCAGAAGTTTTGTTATTGAAAAGTACTTATATTATCCTGTTCTGCTGAGATGAAGAGCAGAGGCCTTTTTTAACGTGCAACACCCTAATCCCATTTTAGTTGCAGCCAACACAGACCAGTGCCAAAATATCAAAACCAGGCGCCTTTGATGCCTGGGCCAAGACTTTAAAGACAGAGGAATGTGGTAGTGGGGGCTAGTGCCAGGTGTATACCGCAGTGTAATTAGGCCTGAATCGTATTATAAAGCAGCATATAAAATATAATGCCACTTATTAGCAACATATTTCAAGTATGTTACTGTTACTAAGATTGCGGACACTCGAGGAATGATACAGAGAAACCACATCAGCTAACAATACAAAGTACAAAGGGTCGAACAACTCCTCTGCAGATATAAAAGCATGGCACTTGAACAATCCATGGGAGCAACGTGTTCCGAAGAGGGTGTCAACAATTCAGGCCAAACTCAACTGTCTAATGACTTGGAGATTTTAAAAAGGAGGGTGTCTGGCGAAGCAGGCATCAAAAGCACAGACTGACCCAAACTGCTTTTCATGGCTTGACAGCTCATTCAGTGTCCACACAATTCCATGCAACTATTTTCATGGTGTTTGTGAGATTAAAAGCACTTGAACGCAACATGCAATGTTTGCATGTGAATGGAAGCCATACAGGGAATGTCACATCACTTATCTTTTGTATAAAACTGTGGTGCTCCTCCTGTCAGCCACAAATAAGCCCATTGTATCCTGCTGATAAAAGGCAATCAAACAAAGTATATAATTGCGAAGTCAAGCATTAATAGCCTGTATAACTACCGCCTAATGCTGAAATAATTAAGAATGTCTCTTACTGGGGACTGGCAATGCAATTATCACCTTGATGACTGTTCCATACAAAGACATTCAGAGGAGGGAGACAGAAAACGAGAGAAGAAAATAACTAAAATGACGAGGATAATACAATTAGAACATTGCTGAGAGGGGAAGGAAACAAAGGGGAGACAGCCTCAAGGCTTTTTCCAGCGGGGTTGCCATGTCTACACACTTCATTTGCATCCTTATAATGTCACACAATTATACTAGATAAGCATCTAAAGCTGTGTGCAGAGCCTGTGCAGCCGTTACATAACGGCTTTTATCTTTATTAAGATATTAGTATCTTTATTTCCCTCAATAACCTCTTCCAGTCTCCAGCCGCAATAAACATTCAAAGTGAGCAGGTGTCAAGCAATGCTTCACTTTAGACATTTACTTAAACCTCCATCACTCTTATTCACTACATTTCAATGACAGCCAAGATGCCCTAAGCTGTGGCGTAATCTCCATTGCAGAAGGTGCCATTTTTAACTCTGCCTATATTAAAAGATACCGGGGCTTGTAATGCAGTGTGTGATATATACAATAGTGAACAAAGTCATCTTCTATAGGAAAAGGGGCAAATGTTCCATTCCTCATTTTCCATTATTAAAGATGGGAGTTCAAATGAAATATTCAACAGATGATATGCTGCTTTAATATTCATAGAACTGAACTTTATATTAGAGAACACATTTTATTGGGAAGTAGACTGGAGGCCACTGATTAAATTTCATTGTTTGATCACTATGCGGGGACATTATGGGGTATTACGAGGGGCCAGACGGTGCACCCCTTTAGCAAACATTTAGGGGCAGTCTTCGAGGCCACGCCCCTTCGACATGGCACATCACAAGTTTACGATATTTCCATGTGTCCCAAAGATGAAAAATGCTGGCTTTTTTAATGCAGCGCCTGAAAGGTTTTTGCATGAATGTAAATGGGAGTTGTGTGGTTAACACTGCATGTAAGTCATAGCATGTCTCAAAAAACAGTAATACATATTCATGTATTTACTGGCAAAGATATCACCTAAGGCAATCATGATTCTGTAAATATGAATAAATCAGATAGGTCCCTGTAGTGCAGTTTCTGTGCTTTTATATGCTAGAGTTCCTCTTGTGTTGTTTTGTTTTGTTTGCATAAGAGTATTAAAGAGTTAATTACGTTTAAACTGAAAACAAACAGAAGCTCCATTACACAACTATCAGGAGACAATGATCTATTTTGCACTTGGATGAGATGCAGACTAGCTGCTATACGAGTCAGTGCCATTTACCCCTATCTCTGTCTCTTCCTCAAACACACACACACACACACACACACACACACCCTCTGGTCAGAGAGATCAAGAAAGGGGGATAGGGGTCCCTGCTGCGACTCTTAACAAGATGGCATTATCCGAGGTCAGAGGTTGCCAGAGTTCGTGTCTACTTCTAAGGGATGTGAAACTCTACTCATGGTTTTCTAACAGTTATCTAATTGGATTAGGCCTCAAAGGGAGGCCCCTTTTTCATCCCTGGCTTTTGTCCATTCGCCTCAGTGCTGAATGGAGCTTAGAGGGCTTCAGACACTGAGTAGGACAAGTGATGGATTAGGTGAGGTATCCTGACCAATTAAGACGAGGCCAGGTGTCGTGTTGATTGCGGGAAAATTGAGACCTCGGGCCGACATGTGACTAATGCCCCACTCAATGCCCCGCAACCATTCATTTGCCTGTCCGCCACACGCTGTTTTTCCTCGTTTCAGTCCCCTCTTCCTTTCCTCCTCTGCAAAGGTAACCCGAGCTGCCTTTCCTTGACCCTTCTCTTCCATGGAGAGCTAATCAGACCCACCTGGGGCTCCCCAGGGCTCTGTTAGCTGCTGGCTCAGCTAGCAACAGCTGATCCAAGAAGGAATCCCTGGGGCGAACGCTGCAGGCCTGGCACCCAACACACACTGGCTCAGGATCAGCCAGGGAGATTTTCCAACTGATGGTTCATTGAAGCCGGAGCAGAATCACCACCTATCCATGAGAAGGAAGTGTGTGTGTGTGCGCACACGCATTTTCACCTGGAATGAGTGTCTCTACTAAAGTTAGTTAGTTTGCTCAGTCAGCAAACAAATAGCAACTTTTGGTAACATACATCCATTTATACATCTGCACAATGTCAGGTGATACATTTTTATGTACAAAGTTTAAAATATATTACCCACAAAATAGGTGACAAAATTAGAGGACCTGCTTTGATACAATTTATATCCTGATAAAGGGATAAAGGCTTTTATTTTCCCTCATCTCGCAGGCTTTATCCCTGTAACTTGCTAACTGAAAAGGAGCTATATTCAGTATGTTATATTAGCAATGGATGACATGGCTACTTGTGTGACCCCTTTCACACAAGGTCATAGAAGTAACCCCACCCCCACCTTTGATGATTTTCAGCTCATTGTTTTGGGTTTTCAGTCAGCAACTTTACCATTTTGGTTCACCCTCACCGCTTCCATGGCGTCATTTTTTTGACACAGCAGGCACCGAAAAAGTTCTGAGAAGAAAAACACTGTACACTACCTGCTGAGAACCAAACGGCAGACAAACAAAGTTAGTAATTGACTGCTCAACGTAGTGGATCATTTAGCAGCTAAAGATACTTTCCTTTGTTAGGGTAAGTTGATAGAGATAAAAACAGAGTTGAAAGGAGACTGAGAAATTAGTTATTGCAGTTTTAAATCTCTCATACGGTATGAGTGCAAATGTTTCATATCAAAGATGCTAGATGCAGCATATGCCAAAATGCCAAGAACATGACTTTACAAAAAACACCCAACCCTATGGTTTGCATAGGACAAACAGTAAAAACCACTATACACAGGCATATATAGATCAAAGCAAATGAATATAGTTTATATATAGTTCTACTTTACACAGTCTTTGTTACTCTGCTGCTTCTACAGAGCCACAAGCTCACTAACGTGATAGTCCAATGATTGTCACATGCAAACAACCTCATATTCTATAATACATGTAACACTAATTCCTATAACTATTTATCAAAAAAGCAATAACAACAGCTTCCTTCATATTATTTGGAGCATTAAATTATTCTAATATAGCCAAAGGCCACCTGAAATGGAAACGGGAACCTGCAGATCCAGTCCATTATGCATTGTTAAACATTGATCTATGGTTTAATATTTGCTTCCCAACAGCAATGACAATGTGACAATGTGTTATTACCTTGACAGAGGGCCATAATGTGCGTTGACGTGCCGGTGATTATTTAAATAAGCTGCGACAATAAATACGGCGCCACGTGAAAATGTGCAGATAGACAGAGGGGTGAAAAGTTTGCTGATGTTGAGAGTGAAAAACATCAATGAGCTCTATCAGAAAACCAGCTTAATGCTATACTGAAATTAGACTCCAAATGAAACGAATGATTTAAGACTTTAACGTGTTACAGCAAGCCAAAATTTGATTATCTTTGTTGTCAACACGGAAAGAACGAGCCCTATATGCTTAAAGCCTAAGGAGTTGGTGAAGCCAGTAGGGCTGCTCATACATTGTTTAATCCCCACAGCTGTGCTGCAGTGCCTCTGCCTCTTCCTCTATGTGCAGAAGTTTCTTGTAAATAGTTACAGAAGAATGCTAAATCAACATGGAGTGTTGCTGGAAGTTTCAAAAGCGGTTGTTTCACCGCAACGCGTCTCGGAGCAGTTGGCGTCCACAGCCGCGAGGGACCGCACACATTTCAGTTAAACTGAGGATGCAAAAGTATTCCTTTGACAGAGACACAATAAGTAGCAAATCATCAGCTAAAACAAACATAAAAGCCTCTCGCCAAACACCAACTGTTATGAAAGGCAGCAGATAGCGAGCATACTGGCATCCACAGCAATTAGAGGAGAAGGGTTAGCGAAGACTCCGCCTGTCCCAGACTCGCACGCCCGCTCCCACACCTGTTTCTGCTCCTGGTCCAAACCAGAGAGAGAGAGAGGCTGGTTACTTTGTTGTGGTGCCACCTTAGCCCAGCGTCGTCTAACGAGATTAGATGGTTCACTAATGAGCTCTACGGTGAGGAGAGTCAACTGTGAAGCGTAGGTCAGAAATTTCATCACCCAAATGTGCTGTTGGATTTCAGGAGTCATTAACTAATAACAAACAAACGATTTAAAAAGGACCCAGCTATGGTATTTTTGTCGGCCCCTCGAGACTTTCTCTCTCTGCTCTCTCTGTTTTAATGAGCATTTAAAAAGTATGAAAGTAACAGCGAAACACTCCACCTCATGAGCGGAATTGATTTTTGACAGCGTGTCAAATGTTTATTCTACAGGAAGCCATACGCCTGCTAAAAAGAATCAGCTGATATTATGAGTGTCGAGATGTTAAATGATACCTGAAAATGAACAAATATTTGATGTTTTCAACCACAAACGTAAGCATGTTGTATTCATTATGGGCCTTTGAGAGGGTACACAATAGGCGGAGAAAGAGGACGTTTCCAATAACTTTTCTTTTTTTCTAACTGTGATCTTTCCTAGAGAGCCCAGTGGTGAGGTAAGCATCGGGGCAGCAAAGCAGGCACCTTTGATAATGTGCTGACATAAAGTCATACATGTTTAACCAGGTAATAGACGGCTGTAAACTAATGATCCATATTGGCTTTTAAGACAAGGTATTAATCTCAGGCATCCTTCTGCCCCTTTTCTCTGCCACTTCATTCAGCGAGGGTTAAAGCAGATTGACCTCCCTTCAAAAAAAATTAATTGTTTTTTGGTATTCATTTTATTCGCCACAGAGAAAAGCTGCAGTGCTGGTGAAATGTTTACCCATATGTCAGCATTTCCTGTTATTGGCACACAACTATATGTTTGCGTTTTTTGTTTTTCATTCTGGAAGGATTTCTTATTAGGTGTAATACCCTGTTAACCAATGATAAAATAAATTTCATTTCAGCAATATCAGGAAGATGTAATCAACGTGCAATTTGCTTAAGTGCACAGAACTATCCTTTTTGTTAGCACTGCATATTTGCTGAAGAAATATTGCATGCCAGAGTGTATTAACACAAGGAGGATGCCACATAAGACCTGAGAGAGCCTTGTCACCACTATCTCCTGTAATCAGTTTAATACTGTTTATGTCTGTCCAAAATGAACATGTGGCATGGAATGACTAATATCAGTCTCATAATTTACTCAATTTACTCATGACTAGGGGCGGCTGTGGCTGAGGGGGTAGTGCGGTCGTCCATTAACCCCAGGGTTGGTGGTTCGATCCCAGCTCCTGCATGTCGCATGTCGAAGTGTCCCTGGGCAAGACACTGAACCCCG
>JAVQJF010024253.1:0-22572 GCA_036023855.1 Gadopsis marmoratus | reverse complement strand
TATATATATATATATATATATATATATATATACATATTTAGTGACCTTCTTTGTATTTCAACACTGTGTCTGTGGCTTAATAAATTGTCCTAAAGTAACCTTTTGGTTGATTCTTATTGTGACCTTTCTGTGACGTAAAGTGGCCTGATGCAGGTTTGCTTTTAATGGAGGCCTTTAACCTTTAACACCCACTGGTTCGTCTGCAGAACACTAACACTGTGTAGGACTTCCACAGGCTGCTAGTGCTAATGAACAGGTGCATGTACTATATTTATTAATATATTCGACTCTCATCTCTGTGGTCCCTTTGAAACCTGAAAGTTCCAACGGGGGACATTAAAGAAACCAAATCCCAACATGTGATCTGTTTATGAACGGTGTCTAAATGATCCTAAAGTTACAGTGGTTTTAGTGGGAGGGTTGTTCTGATAACCATCTAACCTCCTGTACAACTGTCACATAGTGCTGGAGCTATGAAAGGTGTAGTCGGCTGCAGAATGCACATGTGGAGAAATTGCATTAGTGTCAGCAGGTCTCTATGTTGTTAGTCCGGGCTTGTTTTTAATGCAGAGGGTTCACAGTATCACTAGTTCACTTAATTCATATATTAGCAAGCATTATTGGGATATTAGAAATAGCTCTAGGAAGATTATCACGTCGAAGCAATGTTGCAAATCTTGCATAAAGCTCAAACAGAGGCAGCAGCCCCTCGTAGCTCTTCATCCATGTTGTCCAACAGTGGAGTGAAGTTACAATAAAGCAACAATATACTTTTGAACGAATGAATAATTAGCAGAGAGTGGGAGAAAAACTAAATGGACCCCTGCAGAAAGACTGGGACTACATGAGACTCTCATGTGGTCACTGAGAATCTTTCAGTGTTGCTAGAAAATAAAGAAATGTTTAACTTTTAATCGCAGCCACTTTAACTATGAGGAAGCGCTACAGGAGACAGTTCTACTTTTTCAGTTTTGATTCATTGTTACCTGGCGGTGGAGAGGTCTGCAGTATGTCTCTCTGTCAACATGTGCAGCACACTCCTCTGTCAGGGTTCCACTTTTGCTGATAAGCTCTGTATTATTGTTACATAGATTTGTTGGCTTCCTGTTTCTGGAAACGTGTAGCATTTGATCCAGTTTCCTACAATATTTTGCCATTTCAGTACTTTTTTCAGTGCAGTAGTATTTCTTCTATGTCTCATCCATTTCTATATCTGAGTCAGGATAATATTATTGCTGTGACTTCCTGCTTTATACTCCATCCATCTCACAAACTGTAATACACTGTCTCTTTCCTGTAATTGTCCTTACTAGCTACAATGACACGCACAGGCAAACAGCGCAGGAACACACACAATTCATATTCGGTTACAGTCAGCGCTGAGTGAGAACAGAAAGAGGAAGTGCATCTTTGTGAGGAGGAAGTGAGGAGGTGAGTGCAGGCTACAGGACCTGCGCTATAATCCTACTAACAGAACTCTGAAAGGTCGGTACTCCTACACAGCCCTAGAAAGTCTGGAAATCTGAGAAAAAATGAACATCAATCACACTGGAAACCGGCTCCAATCACCAAATCAGGTCACGCTCTGCAAAAAGCAAAGCGTGTGGTCTGAGAAAACCTTTTTATCGCACTACAGACTTATTTGTGCACATATTGCAGTTATTGGTTTATCCTGGTGACAAGGTTACTGACACATTCTGAAAAAGAATAAAGGTCTAGTCATCGTCACACTTCATTTGTATGCACATATGGAGGCGATGGAGTGACAATGTGAACGAGAAGGATGACACTGAGAGAGTGAATGAAACCCTGTTTCACACACACACGACGACGTCGCCCACGCACAGCTAAAAATTAAAAGCAGGTGGTCTGCAGAGTCATAGACAAGAGGAAACCGGACAGTTTCAGGTGTCTGAAGTCAGATGTGTGCAAGAGAAAGGCCTCATATTTCATGTACCGCAATCTTAAAACAGAATGAGGAAATGCAGCTGAGGTTCAGAGTTTGAAGGTGTTTTATATTCAGAAGTCCAGCTGACAGGTGGGAAATCATTGGAAACCAGCAGGGTCTCAACATGCAGCGAGATCTATACGTATTTGGACAGTGACATTTTTGTACTTTTGCCTCTGTACACCATCACAGTGGATTTGAAATGAAGCATTCAAGATGTGATTGAAGAGTAGACTTTCAGCTTTAATTCAAGGGGTGGTTCAACAAAAATATCACATTAACCGTTTACCGTTAACCGTTTTTCCAATTCTGGATCAATATTCTTTGGACATATGAAACCAAGATTAACTTGTACCAGAATGATGGGAAGAGAAGAATATGGAGAACGAACGGAGCGACTCATGATCCAAAGCACACCACATCATCTGTCAGACACGGTGGAGGTAGTGTTACGGCGTGGGCAGGTATGGCTGCCAGTGGAGCTGGGTCACTGCTGTTTATCGATGATGTGACTGCTGATGGAAGTTGCAGGATGGATTCTGAAGTGTATAGGACTAAACTATCTGCTCAGATTTGGCCAAATGCTGCAGAACTGATAGGACGGTGCTGGATAATGGCCCAAAAAATACTGTGAAAGAAACTCAAGAGCTTCTCAAGGCAAAGAAATGGAATATTCTTCAATGGCTGAGTCAGTCACCTGACCTCAACCCAACTGAGCATGCTTTTCACGTACTGAAGACAAAACTGAGGGCAGGAAAGCCCACAACAAGTAGTAACTGAAGGCGGCTGCAGTAAAAGACTTCTCAAAGCATCTCAAAGGAGGACACTCAGCATTTGGTTCCAAACTTCAGGCAGTCATTGACTGCAAAGTATTTTCAACCAAGTAATAAAGATAATCCTTATATTTATAATTATGTTAGTTTGTCCAACTACTTTTGGGCCTCTGAAAATGGGGAACTTTGTATAAAAATAGATGTCATTCCTAAACGGTTAATGTGATATTTTTGTCGAACCCGTTGAATTAAAGCTGAAGGTCTACTCTTCAATCACATCATGAATGCTTCATTTAAAATCCATTGTGATGGTGTAAGGAGTCAAAAGTATGAAACTGTCACTGTGCAAATACTTATGGACCTAACTATATCTCCGCACAGTCTGCATTGAAAACAAGTTTCCAGGTCTTGAAACTTTAAGAAACTGCACAGACAATTATAATAGTCTAATATTAATAACAATAATGATATTGATTATAATATAATCAAAAATATATACAAACTTTTCCAGCTGTTTTTTTGTGCATTACCTGCCCAGCACCAAATGCAATACAGACAAAAGTTAGCTGCTAGTGGAGCATTTAGCAGCTACAGAGCCAGATATTTCCCTCAGGAGTTGGTGGAGACCAAAATGGAGCTAAAGGTAGATGTGTAAATAGGCAATTGGTTTCCTCCAGTCTCTTTCCTTTTTTCTCTCTTATGCAGCAGGTTCATTAAGACCCGGTATTTTCAACTCGCTTTGTCTTAGCATCAATTTATGCCACCCTGGGCAAAATCACACCTAATTGTGCCTCTCCTTAACCCTATATGCAACGTTTTTTATTTCATCTTTGAACAATTTTGATTTTGTTTCCCAGCATGTAAAGACAGTCCAGCCTCTTCAAAAACAGCACCTGTTAGTCTGAAGCCTAGTTTCAGTGCCTCTTGTTGGCGGACTGCTCCTGTTCTCTTTCTGTAAGTCTGACGTGACCTTTTAAGAACAAGAGGCCGAGCTACAGACCTTGGCAGGAAGAAGACAGCCGCACAACGGAGGATAAACAGAGACGAGGACTGATATTGTGAAGATTGTGTGTGGGTGTGTGTGTGTGTGTGTCAGTGACGTCTACATGCAGAAATGCAGAGACCTCAAACCTGCAGATTATACTGTCTGGCCAAACAAAAAGGCGTCATGTGGCTAGAAACAACACACAAACATGTCTACGCAAGAAAGTCCAGTCATGTCTGGAGTTAATGTCATATTAAAGTTAATGTGTCTATCTGTATTCAAGTGGATTTATTTTGCCTCTAATTTCAACACGTACATCAATAAATCCCCACTTTTGTAATCCAGAGTTTTTGCTCTTTCTGTGTCATGTGTCCTGCAGCAAAACATTAACAGGCTCCTGTTGTCTTGACATTTCTCCAATAACAGAAAACTCACAGAAGTTGATCTGAAACTGTGAAGTGAGGTCCCTGATATGCTTTCAGTATGAGTCTACCAACATTGCACACACACCCACACACAGACTGACACAGGAATGCAGCGCACACAAGGTGACAATGGCAGCATTGGTGGAACGTATGCAGACACACAGTCCCACCCTGATATGCTGTTAACTGAAAGAATTTGACAGCAGCAGGCCTGTTTGTAGATTTCTCACACACATTCACCGCAAACAGCTCAGTCAATTGAGCTTTGCTGCAGATGTGTTAAAGGTCAAAGCAGATGAGAGAAATGTGAACAAGGAGGGAGAGGAGGTGACGGAAAGCACAGAAGAGCTGGACAAGACCTGTTCCACCGTGCGTTCGGGAAGGCTACACCAAAATTGTTTACGACGTTCTAATCAGTCAGTATGAGTGCATATTTAGAGTAGAACGCCTGCATTACAAACTGTTGTTTGACAGACATTTATCATGCAGGGAGGGTTTGACGAAAAGATGGTTGGATCAAAGGAAGCGTAGGACTGGTGTTTTTGCAGCATGACACTATGGATCAAAGGTCAGAATATCTCAGCCTGATTTGACCCTCTATTAAAAAAAATCTGTCTCTTGTATGGGATCCTTTAAAGGAATGTTCTGTGGCTTCATATGTAACGTACAGATATAAGAGTGGTACTGATATTCTCATCTAACTCTTTGCAAAAAAGTGAACATCCACATTCCTAATTCATATGAAAGGATTCCTTAGTTAATAGTTGTTGAATATTATGCTAAATGGCCAGTGTTAAACAAAACGGAGGCATCATTTCAAAACAATTAGAATTTAGGTGCAGAAATGCAAAGTGTCAAAGAATGGCCACCTGCTCAAGTTCAATTCCAGTTTCCATGAATGCAATTACACATTTCATGGTTGAAAGTCCCTGAATTATCATTTCTAAGTCCTGAAGTCGGTTGAGATAAAGCACCGTAACAGCCACTGTAAAAGCAGTCAAGGTTTCACTCTTCCATACAAACACTGGCCTGGATTTGGGCAAAGTCTTCTACACACATAAACACTCACACACTGGCTGTAAATGTGTAAACAGCTTATTTGGATATTCCAATGAGGAAGTGTTGAACCATATTAAAGATGAAAATGTTGGCAGTGTGAAAACATTACCACGAACTGTATGCCAAGTGTGTGTGTGTGTGTGTGCGCGTGTGTGTGTGTGCGCGCTATGCTTCCTTTTTTTCTTCCAGTGAGGTCACCCTGAGGTTAATGAGAAAGGCAGATGTCTGTTTTTCTTGCCCCACTCTGTCTGAAAGAACAGGGGCTGGGTTAGGAAATTTACCCTCAAAATGTAATCCAGTTACTTTTCAGAGGAATTTCCTGTCCAGGAAGTACTCCAGCAGCAGGTGGGGAAATAAAGAAAGAAAAACAGGGATAAAGGGGGATAAAGAGGGATGACGGGGATAAAGAGCAGCAGCAGCAGCGATGGGAACAGTCTGTACCGGTTATGCAAGCCAACCAGACACAGGCAGGTTCATCCAGCCAGCATTCATCTCATTTCTCCATCTTTAAGTCTCTCTCTTCTCACTCGTCTGTCATCCTCAGCTCAGGAGAAACACCCAAATGTTCCCCTTTCTCAGCAGCATTCTTGTCGACATGTCAATTAGCAGTTTCCATCTTGTATCCCCTGCCCTCTTCTCACAGTATCTCCCTGCAGTTTAAATGCACAGCGTGTCCCAAACCAGCCGCCATTAACTGTCGCCAGAGCAACCGAACAACAGCATTATTGCAGGGAGGGAGAAAAGGAAGGAAGAAAGGCTACAAAGAAAGTCTTTGTTTTGCTTTTCGAGGCTCAACTTTAGCGGTGTGAATAAATGGTTGGAAAGCAACAACAGAGTGTGGCAGAGGGAGGGAAGTGGAGAATGAGGTCAGACTGTTTTACTGTCCTGTTTGGTCCAGAACAGGAAGTCTCTGAAACACTAAAAACTGTGACTGATTGGCTCCTGACGGGACCGAACACACTGAGGGGGAAGTAGTGATGCAGCAATTAGGGGAGTTCTCTTGTTTACAGATCCACTATGGAGAAATATTTTTAGTTTTTGGAGCCATTTTTATTATTATATTTACAGACAGCACAGCTGTTTCTGACACATACATACACATACTGACACACTGCAGGGGATTCATTAGTTTCATATTTAGTTTGTCTGTACATAGAAACATAAAGGATTCAAATAATATTATCTTGTGCAGGATGTCGTCTCTGTGATTTATGACCCATTCACGTCTGTTTCCAAGACCCAAAATGGGGCTTTAAAGTCCCACTTTTCATGCATCCTTCAAAACAGTAGCAACCGATCCAACCACGTTACATATTAGTCTCCCGGGCTGAAAATGTTGTAAATCTTGTTTTATTGGGACTTGTTTAAGAGGACAAAGCAACCCAGAAAACACACACAGACAAAGATCAGCTTCTTTTGATAAAGTCCGAGCCTCAGAGATACTCCAAACCTGTCAAACAATAAACTCCTTGCAGTCTCACGTTGCAAAGAAACACAGAAGCGTCTGAGCAAAAAACATGTTTTCCAGTCACTTCATAAGCACGGCAAACATTTTACAAAAGAAGAGCCAAGCCGCTCTCTCAGCTTGTTAAAGTGATGCCTGTAGGCCCAGCTCCTTTTGGCAAATCCTCACGGTGTCTGTGTGTGTGTGAAGTGAAGTGGCTGCTTCCAACCGCACTGGATTGGTACTCCCAATTATGGGTTTGACCATGCAAACACTCTCTCACACACACAGAGAGGACGGCTCGACAATAGTTGCACACCATAATGTGGTTTTCTCATAGTTGTGAGCTCATCTACTCTGAATGAGTCGACTGTCTCAAATAATTATTCCAGGCCGCAGATGGAAGAAATGTGCTTAGTCCTTACAAAAACAGTTTGCCTTTCTGCCTTAGCATTTCTCCTCTTTTCACAAAAGGGGATAAACATTCCATTTCAGTCCCTGCAGGAAAACAACACTCTCAAATATCTCCCAAGTTGTCATAGATGATATCGGGTGGTCTCAGCGGTGCCTGGTGTTGCTGGCTGTACCACGAATAATCAGGTGGAGGCTTCTGCTTACACACTTTGCTGTACAGCTCCCTCCCCCCACCTCCTCCTCCCCCCCAAATATTGTTGTTGTTGTTGTTCACATTACTACCAGGACCTCCATGTTTCCCAGGCGGCAGCGGCACCGGCTCCTTCCGAGCAAAAGCGCTCCTGGTTGGCTTCGGGGCCGTGATAGGTTTGGGCCACCTCGGGGCCGGAAGTTGTGGCGGGCTGCGGTTCGGGCCCAGCTGCGGGGGAGAGTGTATGTTGGACTCTGACAGCTTTCCGTGGGAGTTCCCCTCCGCTCCCGACGGGGACACCACCTCTTCCTGTCTCCTCTGGCTTTGGGGCTCCAAACGGGCCTCGTCATAAATACACATGCCTGAGCTAGTGGACACGCTAGCGCCTCCTTTGGCGCACCCCTCCGGTTCATCGTATATGTGATCCACAGGAGGAGCAGGAGCTAATGAAGCCCCTTCTGCTTGACCCCCTGGTGGTCGCCTTTTAGTGTTCACCCCTCTTCCTCCCCCTCTTCCTCCACCTCTTCCTCCCCCTGCAGCCCCATTTAGACTCAGCGAGCTTGTTTTCTGTGCCAGCTCCAGGCTGATCTGGTCATACAGGTGAGAGTGCAAGTCCGGTGGCTTCTTGTGGTTGCTGCCTCCATGGTGATGATCCCCCTGGACGCCACCTCCCGAAGCGTCGTCTCCTAATGGTCGGAGGCGTGGGGTGGGCACTGGAGGGGTGGATGGGCTGCTGGTTTGGCTTTGACCCTTGATGCTGTCCACTGGGTCGGAGTAGAGGCAGTCAGTGCTGTGCAGAGGCAGGCGGACTGAATCTGCTGGCTCAGAATAAAGACCTGCATGTTCATCAGCTGAGGAAAGACCTTTTGCTGCCGCCTGCCCCCTAGGAAACCTGGGAGAGGCCCCTTCTCCTCCCAAAACCCCCATCATGGCTGGTGGTTCTGGTAAACTCCTCCCTTTGAGTGCTCCTGCTGCTCCTTGCCCCTTTCCTCCTCCTCCTCCTCCTCCTCCTCCTCCTCCATCTCCACCCTCTCTCTTCCCGAGCACGCCATCAGCAGAGCCTGGCTTGCTGCCGCCTGAATCGCCGTCGGCCTCCCGACTGCTGCAGCTGCTGCTGTCTCCGCTTCCCGCTGTCATGCCACCAGGAACGGCGTTGCGTATGTGCTGCAGTGACGCAGGGCAGTCTGGGTCATAGTTGGTTGGGAAGCTGAGGTGGTGCTCCTCAGCCTGTACCTTCTGCGACTGGATGGCCTGGTCCACCAGCATGAAGATCTCGTTGCCTTGCTTGGTCTCGAAAGTGAAGTTCCCGGGGCCCGAGTCGCAACGCCGGCCCGCCTCGAATGAAAACATCACCTGGAGAAAGGAAGTAAAGGAAGAATGTTTGAATGTGATGTCGCAGACGTCCCTGCACTCCTTTCCAGTCATCACTCATTTATCATTTTTCTTGGCACTAAAGGAACGCCTGCTTCCTTTTTCCACTGAATTTCATCTTTAGAGTTTTTTCAGCACATTGTATTACTTCACTGCTTTCACTTCACTTCCACAGTAAAATTCTACTTTAAACACACATACAGTATATACCTTCTTCCCCTGAATTCTGGACCTACACATACAGAGCAATGAGTTTACATCCTATTTCATCTTTTAGTCATTCAGTCTTACACATGCAACAAACCATAAAGGGCATCAGTCATTTTTAACTCTGAGTCTTGAGTTTTGAAATATCAAAGTGAAATAAAAAAAACGCAGACTCTGAAGATAAATAGCCTCTGTAACAGACGCTGACCACATTCACACACACACTGCTGCTAAAAGTGTTATTTGAACTTCCTTCAAGCGATCAATCATCGCAGTCTCGGCTTAAACTGGACACACCAAACTTCCTCTGCCTGTTCTCGTCTTGCCTGTCAGAGATCGATCATTTTTTACCCCTGAAGAGAAACCTTCTTTTCTCAAGAGCACAGTGTTTTGTCTGCGTGCCATGCACCCACCCGGTCTCGCCCGTATCGCCTCAGCAGCTTGTAGGGCCACACCAGAACCTTCCTTTTGGTCTTTTGCTCCTTCAGGATTAAGATGTCGTTTTCCGCTTTCAGCCAGTAGTTGCCCGTCAGCCCGCAGCGCTCTGACGCCTCAGTCCGCTGAACGCACACCCAAAACTCATTAACTGCAAAAAGATGGGAGAGGGTTTTGGTTTATTTTTTGCCTATGTCCCTTAATACCAAATTATGTTCTGCGCTGCAATATTTTCTTGAGATCTTATACTTATGTAAGATTAGACAGTTTGTGGCCTTACCCTCCTCCCTGGAGCAGTAGATGAGGTTTTCAGACATCTTCAGGTCCTGGGCTCCTCCATTAAGGTCCGCAGCAGTGCTGTTGCTGCCGCCGCTTCCTCCCTGTGGACACACAAAGACCAGGACAAGACACCAAAATTAGGGTTTTCATAATATGTTATGCCCACGTTTTCACACGCAGCAGTTTCCTTTTGATTCGCGTGCTGGGGAGCCTTCAGTGGGACGACTGGAAGGACAGAGCAGGCAAAGAGAGAGAGAAGAAAAGAAAAATGAGTGGCTGAGACAGAGAGAGAGAACGAAGCAGATGAAGTCTTCCTCCTGGAAACTCCCTCTGGCTTCCTCTCCACGTGTGTAATGTTCACGTTTGCGTGTGTCTGAGTGCACACAATACAAGCTGTGGCCTGCATAGACACTCCAGGGGCATGGGGAACATTTTTGGAAAATATACACACACAAACAAAAAAGAATTACGATGCAATCCCAGTTTAAAGCAGCAGTTGTTCAAATATGTTTGGTCGCATTCAGGCGATCAGAGACCGTGAGAGTAAAAAAAAATAAAGCTTTGTGGATAGAACAACAAACACATTTAAAATGGACACATAAAAGAAGCTTGTAAGCTTCAAAATTCACCACCCACATCGTGCGAACACTATTCTCTAAAGATTTTTGACACACGCACAAACACGAGGAGAGAAAAGGTAGAAAGATACCTGAAATGCGATATCACACATGGTATCCATCCAGTCTTTGGTGGCGTTCTTCTCTGCAGCAAACACGTGCGTCTTGTCGTTGGTCTCCACACAGAACGCTGCCATGTTGTCTTTGGGACAGCTCTCCGTCAGCGCCGGCAGGATGGAGATGCACTCGGACAAGCGGATGATCTTCTTGTCGAGCTTTCTGGTTTTCTCATTGGACCCGCTTCCCGAGCCGCCGCCGGCCCCGCCCCCTACGCCCAAGGGTGAGTCAAAGAACTCAAGGCGGGCGATGCCGTTTTGGCTGGCGGGGTAGAGTACAAACCAGTTCTTCTTCCATTTCTGATGAGTGGAAAAGGAGGGATGGTTATAGAGGAGAAAAGTTAAAGCTGCACTAATCAAACTTTTATATCAACAGTGGAACAACTGACTAAGTGTGATGTGAAAGGTGTAGTGAGGAAGCTCAGATAAACATCGCCGAACCTTGTAGCTTCCCTTGGTTTTCTGAGCGTTTATATAATATTTCCCTAGAAAAAAAAAAAAGAACCGGCTAAAAGAAGAGCGAGTGCTAAAGTTGGTCTGCGTCTTTGCAAATAGGTGAGCGTTTGCTAACACATTTCCCAAATCAACTTAAGGTGGTACATAAAGTACATTTACACATTTGAGTTTTTCATGATCCAGAAATGAACTGGATGAATGAATTACCTCACAGCATTCCTACAATGTATATATTAATAAACTCTATATTTTAGTAATATTGCGTGAGGCATTAAAATGTATGACAATTTGAACACACTGGTTTTCAGTCTTTGAATGTCCATGTTGTTTGCTTGGCATTACATTTTTGGTTATAGAGGCTTTGTTCTGAAGTGCAAGACCTGTAACATTTTCCCCTTTGAGCTTCTTTTGAACTTCTCGAGATCTTTACACTTTAGATGTCTGATTTCTATTTCAGAGTTTGAACTAAAACTGAAAGTAGAACAAAATGTGAGAGAGAAGGTTGGAAGTGGGGTGACAGGAAAAACAGGTAGGCTGTAGAACAGAAAAAGAAAATCTGAGGGTTTTTTTAAATTTTCTGGCAACACACATCTTTCCTGTTCACATCTGGCTGAGGAAGGACGAACACTTTGCATGTGGTTTGTTCAGACAGTAATGGGGGAAACGCAAAATGCAGAGTTTGCCTCAAATAATCAAGAACCCGATGAAGTGAGAAGTCCACAGAAGATGTGAGTCAAAATGATTATTTCCGGGTCTTTCTCTTACTTTCACTCTGCAGACTGGGGCTTAATGTAGGAGGCCTGTGCAGATAAATCCAATGCAGTTTGACTCAGACCTGCTGTGCACACCATTCTTTCCTCTACAGGCAATCAGCAGAAGTGGGCCACAGTTACAGCATTAGTCACCACTGCTGTTAGAGAAAAGAACAATTTCCCCCCAAACTTAAAACAGGTGCTGAGCTGTTTCTTGTAGTTCGATCCAAATGAGTTCCCGTTTAGTGTGACAACTAATATAATAATGACACTCTGAGTATGAATATCACCTTCAATATTTGAAAGGATAAATTCAAACGATTATATCTGATTTAGGTCTGTTTTTTTTTTTAACATACTTCACTCTCAATCTGTACATGTCTGCATCTATTTAAATTACGAAGACAAATAAAGTGTTTAAGGGTTACGTGAATACGAGTCGTCTGCTCTGGGAGTAACCACGCATTTTGTCAATGTAAAGAAATGACGACAAACAACGGTCAAGTTTGAAAAATTGGACCTGCAACTAAGACTCTTTGGATTACATGCTATAATTCACTCCTTAGGATCAAGTGACTACGTTTTCTGCCACTTCGTAGTAATAAAAAGAGATTTCTTTAAGTGTGCTGTGGCCCCCTAAGGGGTTAAAAATGTGACCCGGTCCAAACTAGGTGACAGGTGAATCATCGCTCCCTGAGGACGGCAGTGAGGAAGCAACAGCTAACAATGATCTCTTCCTCCACGGGGGCAAGAAGGGACGTGACAGCACATCACGACACAATACTGAATAATAAGACGCACCGCGAGTGTGTAAGACTCCAGATGTTCAATGTTAACAATGGACACGATGACACTATTAGATTATGTGCAGTCACTACATAAACTAGCATGGATTATGGTAAAACATGAGACACCAGAACTCAACACGTCTTTGGGAAGTCCCTGTCATCGCTTGCACCCTCTGGACATGTGTGTGTGTGTGTGTGTGTGTTTTCCCCTACATTCACTTTGCATGGCGGAAGCTGCATAACAGTCAGAAAGTTGAGTTTGTGAGAGGAAGATCAGCAATTTGAAAATCCTTTGACCAGCGGGGAAAATCCGGCTAACAGGGCAGAATGAGACACACTAACACCACAGCTACAGGTCGGCAAATGCTCCCTAACCAGTGAGATTTTTTCCTTCACTCGTCAGACAAACAACAAAAAGAATCATCCAGCCAGTACGTGCGAATATGAACATGACCTACATGCAGCTCATAGGACCAGTGTGTCCAGCATAACAGCAACTACAGCCCCACATGCGACTTTTGAGGCCGGTATCAACGTGGCACAGATGCACAACACCAGGACCGTGAAACTGAAGCAGGTACATGGAATTCATCCCTCATTCATTTTATGATTTACACCTGTGCTTTTCCTTCCGTGACATGTCCAAATGTCTTCTGTGAAAAAGACCTATAGACTTTGCAATCAAAGACTAAACTTTAATGACGATTATACATTTCAGCGGGACATAAATGACTATAAATATTGAGTGTAAATGAAATATATATTTCAAGGTTGAAATGCATAAAATTACAGCATATAAAAGATGTATGTGTTGAAACTTCTCTTTGCATATCTGCCAGTGATAGTGTGAGGATCGACGAGCCTGGTCCGGCCAGGGGTTTTTCCCCACGACAATAGACACCAGCCTGATAAACATGACAAGCTGATAAACATCAGCCTGACAATATATTGGCTCTAACAGCAAACGTGTCTCAGCAGACAACAGCAAAAAGACAACCGAAAACTACTCTATTACAAGTAAAAGGCTTCAAAATCTACAAAATGCACTTCAAATATCGAAAGTAAAAAATTTTGTATGCCGAAAAATGGCCCCTGTGAGTGATATACTATCATACATTATGATAATGGATGTTTAAAAGTAGCATTTTACTGTGTACTCACTTTATGTACTGTCAATGTCTATAACAATGTGTCATATTATATAAACTCATCATGTTTTGTGCATCAAATCTTAATCTGCAGAGTAACTGTAACGGTGGAGTAAAATTAGAACATTTCCCTCTTAAATGTAGTGAAGTAAAAGCTTAAAGTTGCATTCATATAAGAGCCGTGCGAGTCAGTCTAAAGGTGTAATTAGGATTTGCATGATGGGCCCGATATAACTGCAGCCACAGTGCCTATATATAGCATATATGTTGCACAATCACATCTTTAACGCCCATTGCAATGTCACTGACAGTGATGGTGTCAGAAATAAACATCACAGTTGATACAAGAACAGAAGTGCATGCAAACATTTAAGCCAACTTCATAGATTTCAAAGGAGTTGACATTAGCCCATATGTACATATGCACGCACTCCAACCCCTTACAATTAACTGCCAGAAAGGACAGGAAATGCGTGGGATTGTTATTACCCAGGATCCTCTTTGCTTCCTTCTTCTGCTTCCAGATGTGTCTCGGTGCATGTGCATGTATGTGCATCTGTTTGTGTTGTGTTTTCACTATCCCCATTGGCACATTCTGGACCATCTGTTGCCGTGGTGCACACACACACACACACACACACACACACACAAGCGTTCAGTCCATACAAACACGTGATTGTGCGGCATGAACATGAACAGGGTGTGAAACTTTAACCCCTGGTACAATATGGTCCTTAGATGTGTGAGTGTGTGTGTGTGTGTGTGTGTGTGCACGTGTGAAACAGCTGTTCCATATAAGGCAACAGGCCGTTATCGGCCACTAATACACTGAGTGGAAATTATGCAAAAAAAAGATCATGACAGAGCGAGGGAGAGAAACTTCCTCACTGATGTCCTGCCTGTTCACAACAGAATGAACTTTAATACAAAGGCATGTGTGTGTTTGAGCTTCTCCCTGTCACTCAAAGCAACACACGGCCTATACTGTCGTATTGACCTATATGTCCAGTTTTGCATTTAAAATTGACATTGTTTAAAAAAGGCAGTACTTTCCTTTGCAAAGCTAAAAAATGGCCAACACAACTTTAAATTGTTGCAACTGACTTACAGACTTACATCAGCTGCACATCAGCCTAGTATAATATAACATAATATAATATAAAATATAAATTTACACTGGATTTGAGAGACCTTGAGCCAGTGCGTCACACTATTTCCTTCCTTTGTTATATGGTAATCTTATTTAATGCATAATTAATGAGCGCATTCACACGTTAATACATCAACTGTTTGTGTGAATCAGGATTAAAAAAGCAGATAAATACCTGGACGTGACACTATATTGGCAGTATTTTCACATGGCGCCAGTGAGGGGGTATTTCTGCAGCTGCAAAGTAACCAACTAATTCAAAAAAATAGAAATTGTGATTTGATTAAAAGAATATATCCACATATTAAGACACCTGTAACACCTGAACACTCCCTGGTGCAATTATATAAGAGTGAGTGAAAATACTGGAAAGTAATGACTCAACCATTAAAATAATCTCCAATGCTCCAAAAGCTGTTGTGGGAAATCTAATAATCGTAATATTATTACAACGTGTTTACGCGTTTGTGTGTTTGCATCCAGACCGATATACTGTCTGACGGATGGAATACCTTTATCCGCAAGTGTCACTGCTCGAACACAGGATCCTCTCTATCTGTCGTGTTGCTGTTCAAATAAAGCTCAACCGTGTTCCCAGCGGCCACAGACAGACCTCACTGAATCCATGCTGGAGCAGTGTGTGTGTGTGTGTGTGTGTGTGTGTGTGTGTGTGGTGTGTGATGTGAATTTTAGAGGAGAGAGTGTGTGTTAGAGAGAGAGGCAGACCACTGCTTCGACCACAGAGCTGCTGCCCTGACCTCAGTCCTTTGCAGTGTCTGAAAAATAAAACTTCCAAACATGACGGGACTCCCAACAGAAGGGCAAGAACAGTAAATGGTAAAGTGGAGTACAGTAAATAATACACTGTGCAGGTTCTTTGACGGACTGATTAACACACGGAGCACAAATTTGAATGAAAAATCTTAGATTGCGGCAATGAGTCTTAAATGCAGCGACTTCATGCACAGAACCTCTCCAAACAAAACAGCTTGTTTAGGAAATGAATCTAAAATGAATCCTTTATCGTGAATATTATTTACTGTGATCCAAATTCATTAGAACAAGCATCCTCTGTCAACTGCGCAGAAAAGGAACAGGCTTTTAGTTTAAAGGGTTAGTTCCCTCAAATCACACAAAAAACATTTTCTTATTTGTCAACATGCAAATATAGTAAACGGATACGGTGTAGTGTTTGGCATATTATGGCTGACCAGAGTTAAGCGGTTTTGGTTTTGTTTCTCTTCTTGCTCACACAATGTACCACAAATGGGAAGAGGAAACAGTAAAGCAGAATGGGAATCAGAGTCCGTAAAACCTAAATGACATACTAACCCAGAGAAGAGGGGCCGAGATCAAACTGTTGTTTTCTGAACATAAATAAAGGCACATTATCCGTTCATTACATGACACCCAAAAAAATCTGCCTAGTCTCCGAAGGCATGCTCACGATAGGAGCGATTGTTCTCCGTGGCCACCAACAGTCTCGCTGTAAAACAGCCTCCGTTGCAGCAAACTTCTTTTTTCTTAGTTTCTCCAGAACTACGCCACAGAAATGATACTCACACATTCAGGCTACAGGTACAATTTTGACTGAACACATCACTTATTTTTTTTAGGAGGCGTTGGCAGTTATTGTGAAGGAACTCGTAAGCAGAGTTACATTCATTCATAATGACTTGCATGACGGAAAGAAAGTCAATCAAATTTGGCTATGGAAAGAATTCGACAGTTGAAAATGAGACTGAACCGGACTTTTATGGGATTCAAACTGTTACTCTGTGTTGTCACTATTGTCACTGTGAGTAAGAACTCTGATAATTGTTTCTGCACACATCATCATAAGTTATACCTTTCCACTTCGCATCACCAAAATGACCGAATTCACCTACTACAGAGAATATATGGAGACTTACACACTTTCCAGGACAGGTTTTTTCCCTGCACGCTACATATGCCCTGGCCCTTAATTTCTGACACATTTCATGTTGCGTCTGAGATGCTACGTGTGATAAATAAACAAAGAAGAGAAGACACATCGCAATCCCATCAGTCCATTAGGCAGCTATTACTTCAGACACGATTCCCTGTCGTATAAATGCCGCCTCGGGGTGTGTAATACTACTTAATCCTGACACTCCTGGCAAACAGCTGCTAACGTCAACATCAAACTGAAAGCAATTTGTAGCTCCAGCTACAAAGCTACAAACTGCAGGTCTGAGCATCTTGGATCCGAATGTGTGCGTGTGCGTGTGCGTGTGTGTGTGTGTGTGTGTGTGTGTGTGTGTGTGTGTGCGGCAGGCAGGCAAGCAAGCAGATGCATGTACAGACAGACCGTCTTCCCACTAAATCATGTACACAATCACATTGCTTGGCTACAAGCTGAAATCAAATGACAGCTCTACGAGCGCAGAAACTGTAATTACAAGAGGAGATAGTTTAGGACTTGGCTATATACTCTAACCAAATTTACCGTGCACCTAAAAAGCCGCTCTGTAATGCAGTGTGTCCCAAACTGCAGACATACCAGCGGATCCGTACTCCTTCTAGTGTCCTGCAGTGTTTCAGATGGTTCTTCGTTAAAATACTTAAGATTTTTCAAATGTCTCCCGAGTTTCATTCAAGGGGCACTTCACCAACGTTGCATGTGAAGTTCAGTTAGTTTGTCATGAGGCGTTCCCACTTGAATTCAGTTGTATAACGTCTCCTGCCTCTCTGGAGGGGCTTTTCAAAGTATAAAAAAGTAAACCCTGACGATGTCACAGAAAGCAACACGCAAAGCACGACAACTTCGACGGATTATTGACAGAAGGCCAGAAAGACTGTGAAGCCCCAGGAATCTTTCATTGCATAACAGCACCTGATAAACATGCAAAAATAGATCAACAATTTGTGTCCATCATCATGCTATTTCAATTACATTCAACTTAGTTTCTTTTGTTGCAAGTCCCCCCCCCGTGCTGTTAACTACACTGCACATGGACTGTAGATACTATAAACTCTTAAACACAATGTAAAACAATATATGCATCGTGATGGTTTGCAGCCTAACAGCCGGCTTGTATAACCTCCAAAACAGAAACCTGGGTCGGACGGTTGCTGCTGCGCTCTTAAGTCACATTTTCCGACCGTACACGTGCATGTGTGTGTGTGTGTGTGTGTTTGTCCCCTGACAGCTCCAATGGTTGCATAATTCACCCCACAAACCTCACACCAGTTTCAACACTTTCAGATCAGACGACATTCACCTTCCTGTACCATTCTCTCCTCTGATGTTTTTTTATCCACTTCTACACTACCCCGCAAAGATAAATATTCTGTCTGGTTATAGACCCCAGTGAAAGTGTGCTTTCAGAGCATGAATATCTATTGTGGAGCGGCGATTTCGGGCGCAGGAAAAAGGGCCAGAACGTTTTGTTGATGCACGTCATATGACCAGTGAGAGAGACGGAGAGACAAAGACCTTCTTGCAAATCTGAAAGAGTAAATGAGTTCTTATCCAGCGGTGCACTGAGACCAAAGGCAAGGTTGCATGGAGGCCAAGCACTGAAACAGACACACCCACAACACACACACACAGAAAGGTGTTATCGCTGACATTTAACTGTGTCCAGTCCTGCTGTGCGGTCTGCTAAACTAAAGCGAGAGTTCACATAGCGTCCGAGCCGACGTGCTGGGCTGCTTGTTGACCGTGTTTTCAGTGGCGTGAACAGCTGTATACGCAGCTAGGACGAAGTGGAAATGTATCTTCCACCTTTTGAGAAAACGTCTCCGTTGTCTCCGCGCGCCGGCCCTCGCTGTGGTGTGTTTATTGTGGAAAGGCATATTGCAATGTGACAGCGTTCATCACATTCTAGTTTTCTGAATGTCACTACAGTGCACCAGGGTTTTTCACCAGGGCACACAAAGACATGCACAGCAGGTTTTGCTCCAAACCACCACATCGAAACAAGGCCAGATCGGTAAAAACACTGCGATAACTTCCTGCCTCTGCACCTACAGTGGATCAGCCTTTGAAGGACACACTTGGCACAACGGCTGGCATTTAATTGCACCAATATGTGCTCTATTTATTCGCCATGACCTAAAAATGCTACGCTTTCTGTTTTACAGCCGGGAATAAGACTTAATGGGACGCTGCCATCCCCCTGAATAAAGGTTTTAAAACACAGAATACTGCTGTGATGGTGTGTAAGTGCCTCTGTCTTTACCTAAACATTCCACAGGCACCATTTGTCTCATAAGCTACTTTATGCTACTTTATCATCCCTACAACGTTCCTGGAGATAATCTTTAAATTCTTTTGTCACCAATAACGCCACTATTTCATGTCTGTGAGGACTCGCAGGCAGTTTATGGCAGGTAGCAGTGACCTTCCAGTGGCTTTATCACACTTTGCTGTTTTGGTTTCCTGTGGAACTTGTGTAATATTCCTTTATCTTTGTCTGACAGGCATTTTAGCTCGTTCTCGTCTCCTCGTATATTACTGGTTTATGATACTCCTATTGCGTTTCTATTACGTTTCGAACCGACGCTTACAACGTGTATGTTTTATAGCATCCTCAAAAAAAAAAAAAAAAAGATGTATTTCGGGGGTTTTCTAAGCTGCAGTTAGTTGCCTGTCAACGCCACAACTGTACTTCTGTTTTAATGGACTTACCTTTCCAAACTTCTGATGCTGCACATAAAGCTGTCCCTCCTTAACGTGAGTGTCCATCCCACCCCCCCAAAAAAAAACACTCCGGGGCCACAGTCCCTCTAGAAAGACGAAGTCTGGCTGGAACTTGACGCAGCGAAAATCACTTTTCGGGGGTTTATGGTTTTTCCTATAGCCCCCAACAACTTCCCCCTTCTCTCACTTCCGCTCCCGAGCCGCTGAAACGCATGTATCGAGCCGCTCGCGCGCACTTCACGGCGTCATGGTGGGGATAAAAAAAAGGGTCCAAACAGTCTCTCGTTTGGTCCCGACCGAGTTAAATAACGTCCGAATGTTGTCGGCGGGTCGCCTGTCTGCCTCCTGCAGGGCTGGAACAGTGGAAAGGCGCAGATAACGCGAAGCTTCTGGTTACAGCTTTCAGAATAAAGGTCTTAATTGGCGAACATCAAAAAAAAAAAAAAAACCCAGCAGCGCTTTACTTTTGAACCCTCTAAGGGGCCCCAGGGCAAACATTTGTTATCTGTCTTTATCGACCTCCCTGTGTTCCCCAGCCTCAGTATATCATGTATGTATTAGTTAGTCATTAGTAGGCCTAATTATTTTGTGGCAATTTGATGAATCACAAATGTATTTACGAATATGCAGCCAGTGGCGTGTCCAGACATTTTTTACTGGGGTGGCCCAAGCGGGGCACTGACTTCCACAGGGGTGGCATAAAGTCTAATGGACCTCGGACCCTCTTGGGGGCCAATCTTCCCCCGGAAAGAATAGTTTTTATATTTTAAAGTTGAATGCATCAATCTGGTGCAAATTAAGAGCAAGATTAAGATGCTAGATCTATGACGATTATTTGTGCTATTTTCAACAGGATTGTGCTCTTGTAAACAATTTAATCATCTTTGGATGGGCCTGAACCTTAAACTGCTCTGTATATAAAGTAGTTCAAACTAGCTCCATCTCCAGCTGCAACAGTAACATGCTGCTCACTCATATTTCAGTATTAATAATCACATTATGTATAATAACATATCATTCACAGAGATGAAACCACTACTTCAAGCTGATATACTTAGCCCAAGCGATACTGTACTATTACTTAAGTAGGATTTTACATGCAGGACTTTTACTTGTGAGTATTTGTACATTGCTGTATAGGTACTTTTACGTAGTATTAAAGGATCTGAGTACTTCTACCACTGTTTAATAGCCTAATGTCACATTCCTGTGTTTAAAGTTTAATTATAAATTAAAGCTGCGAGCAGCGTTGAACGGGCCCTCGCCAATGTGTGCATGTCGGGGCATGTGCACGTCGGGGCATCCTCCTGCCTCCCCTTGAGCAGACCATCCCAACCTCCAGGGTCGGCATGCAGGAAGGAAGGATCTGCGGTATTTTTTTGTGAGACACTGTGGGTGAAGCAGCCTGTCACTGAAGAAGCTGCACAGTGCAGACAAAGTGTCCTGGAGCAAGTGAGACGCATATGCAATGCACATGTCCGAAACCCACATCAGACAATAGCGTTTATTCCTTTCGATGTGTGTGTCAAGTTTCATGAGATTTCAAGCATCCTTTCCCCTGAAAAACCACCTGTTTTAACTGTTTCTGTCAGGAAGGCGGTATAGGACAATAAAAGCCACAACAAAACAGACTGAAATAAAGCACATATCCCAGGGCTGTTGCAATATTAAATCAAAACTGAAGGTCATGTGTCTTCCTATTAAGCTGTGGCAATATCTCAACATGTACAATAAAGATCTTAAAATGTGCAATACATTATTTATTATGTTTATTTTAAATCTCTTTACATATGTAAAATGTTTAGTATTACAGTTACCTTGTTTCCTTTTTTAAAAAAAACAGATTTGGAGTGTTTATAATTTAGTTCTACTCCTGTATAATGACAATAAAGATTCTGATATATGAATGATCAGTGTCCTAGTTGGAGATGCTTTGCCATGCTTTTACTGCAGTAAATTCATAAAGACAAGTGGGTTTTGTATTATAAAGGAGTTGATTTTAGGTAAGTTCCTGTTTTGGGCTTTTATTGTGAAGGGACAACCGGAAGTGCTGTCTAGACTACGGTATTGTGAGTGAAAGTCAAGCGCACGCTGGGACCCTGACATTCACGGCACAAGAGCATCTGTACAAGATCGCAAAACACCTCTCTTCTTGGTCAGAGAAGGTGAGTAGTTGCTGAAAAACACCAGTGGCAACTTCTTAACAACTAATAGTTTAGGTACAGGTGTTAGAAATGTATTTTATGTTGTTTTGGGTATTTTAGTAGAACTTCACTGGAGGTTGTTAGCGCGAGAAACTAATGGCGACGCAGCCACTTAGCTCAGCGTATGCGTTTTTTCTCATGTGTTAGCCGCTGTGCGAACATGTTTTTCTTCTACGTTTCTGTCTGCTAAGCGTTATTGGACAGCTAACCGCAACGGAGCCTGCATTAGCTTAGCCAAGTGATTTTGGTGATTTAATGACGATGCTGTTAGCTCATCGTATCCGTTCGTTGTCTCGTGTTAGCCGCTGGGAACATGTGTTTTTCCTCTACGTTTCTGTCTGCTAAGCGTTATTGGACAGCTAACCACAACGGAGCCTGCGGTAACCTAGTGTGTGTTGTGTTAATAAACATGGAGTTAAATTGTGTGAGAAGTTGGTTACTGTCAGTGTTGTGTGTAATTTATTTATTATGTTTTTCCATAGATCATGGCCTCACCATCGAAATTTAGTTTAATTAATTATTCTGAGGTCGGGTCGATGAGACAGTCCTTCCAACTGTTAAGTGTAAGCATACTGAGTTTTAATTAAAAGCTAAACAGTTAAGAAAAATAAATCTTGGACAGCTATATTTAAAATGTTTAAAATGTCCTTCACCCTGATCCCTTCCTCTTCTTCTTTGTCTTTTTCTACTTGTACTGATGCTTCTTTTTCCAGTATTGTAAATGTTTCACATTTGTTTCATATCTGATCTGCATAAGTTTTGCATCTCTGTGTAAAATTTCAGACTTTTGTTTACCACAATAATTACCTGTCTTGGAGTCTACTTCAACAGACAATGAGGTTACTTGTATTCTTTTTCTATTTTACCTGGACTAATCTCACTGAGTCCTATGTATCCTGACACAATTGCATGGTGTCTGTTTTGCTTTTACACTCTTCTCTTCTTTAGCCATTTCCTCCTTCACCCTGATCTTTTCCTCTTTTCCTTTTTTATTTTTCCTCTGTTCTCCTTTCTTGTTTCTTGTTCCTCCAGTTTTCTCTCTTCCTGAGCTCTCTCTTCCTCCTCCCTCTTAATATTTTCCTCTTCCTCCTTTATAACTTTCACTTCTTCCTCTCGTGTCTTAAAATTAAATTGTAAAATTT
>JAVQJF010024247.1:0-49869 GCA_036023855.1 Gadopsis marmoratus | reverse complement strand
TATTGTGTTAAGCACTTTGTGCATTTCGTATCTTTGTTGTAAAGCACTTTGAACTGCATTTCGTGTATGAAAGGTGCTATATAAATAAAGTTTATTATTATTATTATTATTATTATTTTATAACGTGCCGGACTATTTGTTGGCCAGGACCTATTCTCCCGGTCTAGAAAAACTCCAGCACAGACCCCCCATAAAACCACAACGTGCCATTTTTATGCCACGGCTTTTGTACGGCTTAACCAAACGAGATATAACGGGACATTTAGTAAGCTATACAGCTGCTGCTATAGGTGACCTTTGTTACCTTGGGATATTTACCGAACAGACGTAAGAGCGGTATCAAATCTTCTCATGAAAATCTCTGCAAGAATGCGACTAAGGCTATTTCTCAAACAATCGAACTATTCGTTATAAGACCAAGAACTCTCTGAATTTAGACCATGAAATCCGGTTAATAAACTCAAAGTAATAATTCCACTCCAAATTGTTTTTTTGGTTAGCATTCAAAGTTAGCACTGAGCTCATCGTGGCGGCACAGCCATGCACAGAGTCGCCCACTGTTTCCCCTCGTGTCTGCGTAATGTGAGTGTGTGTGGGCACGAGACGGTGAAAGTGGGAGTGAGGTGAAAGAAAGGAAAAAAAAGTTTTATTACTGCTGAAGATGTGTATGGTGAGGCGGCGGCTGGCGTGGACACCCAGAACCTTAGCGACCATCGCTGCCAGGCTTCAGCTTAGCGGCAGAGTCTTCACTTAGGCTTCGCCACGTGCCCGCAGAGTACACAAGGCGGCCACAGGTATGTCCCCATCACCCTGGGCAATGCCAACCTCAGCCAGGGCGCTGTCAGAACCTTTCGGGTGTACCGTCAAGCTAATGAGATGTGACTTGAGTCTGTGCTGCCGGCGCACAAGCAATTGTTCCATTCGTATAGCCTCCACTGATGTATGGAGACATTCCCTCCCCAGTCGCAGCCATCAAGGAGGGACCCAGGATCACGGGTGTCATATGGTTGTCTGCATATTCAAACTGTGAATACATATTCATCTGAGCTCTGTGTGCGTGTGTGTAGCCGTTTATTATCTGTTAGTGGGTTTGCGTGTGCGGGTGTTCAGAACTGGTTTGCCACAGTGGAAAAGATAATCACTAACTGGCTGTTGGTAAAAATGTGTCCAGGTGGACTGTGTGTCCCAGTGCTTCATGACATCTGTGGTAATTAAAATGTTGAGCAGTACAGACTGTTACACAGCAGGCTGTGTGCAACAAGGAAAAACTGTCCGCAATCATCTGCTGGAGGAATCAACATCACCATCAACAGGCAACAACCTTCTTGCTGCTGACTCATTTACAGTGTTTCCAAATGCAAATAGAATCCCCTAAAATAGCAAATCCTAATCCTTCACATGTGTAATTTTATCCTGAACATGTTATAACACAATGACAATGAAAATAAATCTCCAGGTAAAATTCCCTGTTTAGGACTTAACATCAGACAACATGGGGTGTTTTACAGTACAAGCTATCAAAAATCTGTATCGGCATGCGGCAAACGCTCTAGTGGGTTAATCACACTCATGCTGCTCAGACCAAGTGGATCTAAAAATTTGTTATGAGCAATGTTTCCAACTGACATAATTTTAGCTATGTGCATTTCAACATAAACAGAAAAGGGAATGAGAATATAATTGTGGTTCGACTGGTGTGTGTGGCAACCCCTTGCAGTCTTCATGTTGGATGTGGTGTGCTTTTTCCAGGGTTTTGGATTTCTCATTATATGTTAGGCACATGAACTCGCATATGGCTTTATGCATGGTGTTAGAGCTGACGCACTACAGCGGTGTTCCCTGTTCAACTTAAAATCACAAATAAAATCTTCGTTCACGTAGAAGCCGTTTTATTGAGGGGAAATGTTGCGGTGAAAGTAGAATTTGAAGTTAGATTTTTTGACGTGGGACTACTTACACTAGGTAGGGTGTCACTTCATCCACTGTAGTTGTTACAGGAAATTATGGAAGGTCTTCACAGCAGCCTTTTTATTATATTATCCCGTTTTGGGTCTTTTAGGATATTAGTGCTCCAGGGCTTGACGATTCTAGCAGAGTAAAACTTGAACTCATGATACTGAGTACATTTAAAAGGGATATATATGCAATGTGGAAATCAAAATTAGGGTTGGAAAGATTAGATGATTTATAGATTTGTCCATAGATAATTCTAATTATATGATTAATTGACAGCAATTGACAAATCTAGCAAAAATGTGTGTTCCAGCTTCTCAAATGCAAGGATTTTCTGCTTTTTCCTGGTTTATATAATTCAATATCTCTGGGTTTTGGACTGCAAGTCGGAAAAAACAAGCAACTCAAGACGTCACCTGGAGTACTGGGAAACTTCGATTTTGTTTCAGATTTTTTAATGAACTAAATGATAATTATTTGATAAAAGAAGTAATCAACAGATTGATTGACAGCAAAAAATATTTATTAGTTGCAACCTTGGTCGAGATTGTAGTTTTTCTCTAGTACGCACTACATTTTCTCCCCAGTGCTTTCAAATAATTAATTTTTGAAAGGAAAAATTGCGCATTGGGGAAAAAAAATAGCAAATAGATTCCCTCGCAGCATGTGCTACCCGATAGACTTAAGGCAAAATCTGACAGAAAAAAAAGATTCACCTCCTCACCACCCCCATTGATAAATCTGAGTAAATATCCCTCTACACTGTTCCAAACTATTTCCATGCAGCTCTGTCCAGAGAGATTTTAGGGACTAGGCAGTTTGGAGGGCTTTAGCTCGGTTAGATGGGGGGCTAAGGGTCCAGCTCTATCAACTAGCGCCAATGTAAACACAGCATTTCCTTCCCAATTAGAAACGCTAAATGCATTGGACTCGGTGCACTACCAGGGCTGGTCCATGCAATTAATGCAGCCTTGGTCTCCACTGGCTGCTTCGGATGGCTGGGATGGTTAAGATGTATACAGTTTCAGTTCAAGGAGAGTCAGTGGAAGTCTGATTGGGCAGGTTGGACTCATCATGGAAGTATAAACATGAGGTTGGATGGGCGCTTGGTGGTTGGGGTTTTCTTTGGGTCAGCCGTGCTGGGTAGCACCACAGCCAGCCAGGAAGATATGTGTGGTAGGGAGGTCAATTGGAGGTTTGGGGAAGAGGAAGCTACATTTCAGCTGCGCAAACCCTTCAGATATGACTGTAAACGTGGCGAAGATGGTGATCGAAACAGTTGAGATCTATAGGGATTGGCATTGCCGCATTCTGGCTTTGGATTGCAGTCACATCAGATGTGATGTGACACAGGTTACTGTTGCCTACGGCCATTTTTACATCTGATCAAAATTCAATGAACTACAAACTACAGACGGATCAAGATCATATTCATTTAAAAATTTGCATGTGGTCTGCAATGTGAAATTACCTCTAAATAAAAAAAAACAGCTGTGACTTTCACTATCCTCATTCTCAGTTTGTTGTCATTTTAGGCCGAGCTGTGACAGCACACGGCTCTTTCTTACATGGAACCCGTGATATCTGGACTACACGGTCAGAGTAACAAGCAGTAAGCAATTAACTCTCTGGCTTTTATCCATCCTGCTCTAGTGGCTCAAAATTTCAACTCAGGCATTTTTGGATTACCTTTGGTATGCCAAAAGGTTGTGGAATTCTATTCGCTTACATTTTTACATGATATACTTGAAACTATTAAATTGGTCTTTATAGCTGATTTAGAACTTGAAAATGTATAGCCCAGGAGCAAAATGAAACAACATGTCACTTTCCACTGAAGAGATCTCTGTATGTGTTTATGATTATCAGGTACAGCATGAATACACAAAACTGTAATAAATAATGGAAAACAACTCTATCTGGCTCTGTGGTTTTGAAAACAGCAAACCATGCAAGATGGGGATAGAAGACCATTGTTCTTGTCTCGTTTTGTCCAGTGGCCAATTGTGCATTGTGTTCCTGAGGTGTTGGTTTGCACTGTCAGCCTGGGGCGCTCCACTCTCTCAAAGATAGTTTGCTAACAGAGCTTTCACTCCATTGCCTCTAATGAAAATCCATACTAAACATTTAGCTCTGTGTGAGAAAGGGGGGAAATTCAATAAGACACATAACACAATTTATAAATTACAGGAAGAACCAATCGAACCAACAGGCAAAATGGAGAAATGTATTTATGTTTATATTTTGTTAATTTTGGCACATTTTGGGAACCACAGTAGCAGCCGCCTGTGTGTGGTTAGCGTGAGGAAGTGGAAATCTATTTTCTCAGCCAAAGTGGAGTCCAATGTTGTGTTTTTATTTAGTTGTATTTTCCACACAGATTATCAATCATGCCGCCAGAGATGTCTCCACTGAGGTATCCCCAAACTAATGGTCGCTCTTGGACAGCACCATCGATAGTAAACTAATCTGCAGCCTGCAAGGCACAGGAAACAGATCTCATTAGCACTCATTGAACTATCTTGCAAGGAAACTTTCATCTTTAGACCACTCTGACAACAAGGCTGAAAGCCAGACTAATGTCACTTACTAGTTCTGCATTTAATGGCTGACTGAAAAATGTCCAGTAGATGGATGAGCAGTAAAAGAGTGGAGTCGTCTATGTGATGTTGTTTTTTCATGTTTACATGCATGGCTACAATAGCATACGGTAATGAAAATGCAGGTAAAAAACAAGATTGATAAAGCAATTACCAAAAGTAATTATTCCTCTGTTAAAATAAAAAGAAATAATTTTTTTATGATTAATTTGCACTTGCATCCAATTCTTCTGGCAACTCTTATCTGGGCTACATGCTGAACAGAGACTAATAAACTCATATTTGATGTGATGCTTCCACACTGTGGCTGAAGCATCAAAATGCACCGAAACAGGTCAAAGCTTTGTTCATTCAGCCACTAGAGGGCGACATCAAAGTCATCACACATCCCGCGAGCTTTGCAGATCTCTCGTTGTTTGTTTACAACCTGGGAACTTCCTGCTTGCTAGTAGCTTTGTCCACAGTAAGCTAATTTTGTAATTAAACGTAACAAACAACTCAGCTTTCAAGATGGGATGTGATGGAGGCACGATTCCCAAAAGACACGAGTTGGTGAAAGGCCCCAAAAAAGTCGAGAAGGTGTGTTACGCTTTTCTACTTCTTTTCAAATTCATTACTGCTAGCGATGTTTTCCAAAGGTGTCAGTAGGCTGCTAACTGTTAGCCAGCTAACAAAGTATTACTAGCTTATGGCTATTTGTCTTGATAACTATTACGGGACATATTCATTTTAGGTATGTTATTTAAGTATACATATATAATAGCCACTGGCCGGACTTGTCTTGTGAGGCGTTATGCACTCGTAGGTTTGTTAACTACTCAACAGCTAGCTAGCTAACGTTAGCTTTCAAAATGGAACAGTTACGCGAATGTTAGTTTAATCGTTACAGAAGTGAAGCTAAGTAACTACCGTTTTGCGTGTGTATGGTGTGATCTTACATACCTGCTCATGTGTCCAGGTTGATAAAAATGCAGAGTTGGCTGCCAAATGGAAATACTGTGCCTTGAGCCAGGAGAAACTCAGACGCCCCATTGTTTCCTGTGAACTGGGAAGGTGAGTGTTGGCTTTCTTTTTGCTCGTCGTCAACCAGACAGAAGTGGCTGCAGTACAGATCAGTGTGTTTTAAATGTCTGGTCCATGTTATGTTTCAGGCTCTATAACAAAGATGCTATCCTTGAATACCTTCTGGATAAGTCTGCTGAGAGACCCAATGCTGAGGCTGTAGCTCATGTCCGTGGGATCAAGGTATGTTAAGCGCTTAATTTGACCACAGTTGTGTGCATTTGCCTTTGGGTTCATATAGGATTGTTTGCATGTTTATCCATCTGCTCTCCCTCTGCAGGATATAAAGGAACTGAACTTGACAGATAACCCTGAGTGGGAGGGAGAGAGAAGAAATGCTAAGGGAGACAGATATGAGGACATCCACTGCGGCATGTTCATTTGCCCTGTTGTTGGGTTGGAGATGAATGGCAAGCACAGGTAACAAACAACAAAGAGGGTCCACAACCTAAGTGTAATTAAATGGCTGGTGCTTCTCTCCATCAAGTACAATTAAAAATATCTCCTTTCAATTTAAAGATCAACTTTGTGCATCCAATTTACCGTAGTCTAGTACTTATCTACCATGTCATCTGGTCAAACTTTAAACACACTTTGTTATCATTATTAACTCATATGTTCAATATATGTTTTGAAAACATTTGTCAAATTGCAGCTGTTCTGGTATGAAATCTCATCCAAATGTTTAGATCAAACAAGGTTTGAAAAATGCACCTCACATATATTAAAGGTATTGACAGTTCACTTTCTGCAGGTAATAGAAAGACTTACATATCCCAATGTTTTCGTTTTCAGGTTTTGTTACCTGCAGAGCTGTGGCTGCGTCTTTTCTGACAGGGCCATGAAGGAGGTCAAGGCCGAAATCTGCCACAAGGTGAGCAAATTTTCATCATTTTTCCCCCCGTCACTATTTTCCAACTTTCTTTGATGGACCAATGATTTGCAAACTGTGAACGTTTTTTACTTTCCTAGTAGATTATTTTCAATAAAGTAATTCCCATTGCTGACATTAAACAGCAATGTTTGGCAGCGGTTTGGCAGCGGTTCTGCTTGTTTGATTCACGTACAGAGATCTCTCACTGCTAATGCTTGGTAAATAACCAGCCTTCATATCAATGTAGATAACACACTAGCAACCTGGCATTATCGGTTGCTCAGATGAATAAGAATGTGTTTTTAAAATCTAAAGTGTAATGTTTTGAAACCTCACAACAGTGCACACTAGTTGAATAAATTATGTCGGCTATCTAGGTAATCTATGTAACTTGAAATAAAAGTATAATGTTTGTGCTGTTTAAGGTATTAAGGTAAACTAAACATTCTGCAAACAAAATTAAGCAACAGTGCAAATCAGTAGACAGGTACCTGAGCAGACACTCTGACCTATATAGCTTAAGAATCTTCCTGTTAGCTTGGGGGCGATTGGTGGCTGGTTTGCCTGTCATTTTAAAGTCTGAAACCTATGCTTTGGCAAATCTTTTACAGGCTTGTAATACAAATAGATGCATGAATAGCTTATGTTATTGGCTTTGTGTTACGCATTTTTATAATCCAAATTGACAGCAGAAAAGCAAGTTGGGTAATACAACATCTCAGTAAAATAAAGGGTTAAAAGAAATGGACACATTTCCGAATACTTAGTCCCTCAGTTTTGCAAACGTTTATTTCATAACTTGTTGAAATGAACAAAACAACAGCTGTAGCAGCAGCATTAACAACAATAGTATTAGCAACAGTTCTTAAAATATTTTTTATTTATTTGGTCCAAAAGAACACTTGTGCTAAAAAGGGCAATGCAGAAATGGCTTGAGCCCAGGGATAGATGCTAATATTTTTAAGCACTGGCCGCATGGGCCGCTAGGCCCATACATTTGGTGGCCAAAATGTAAAGTTATGTAAAAACAATCCAGAACAGGCAGTTTAGCGCAACTTAATACAGCCTTCTTTAACTGTGACACTTCAATAAATGAAAAGACATTAACAGAATAAAGATACATTTTTATAATAATTCATTTAAATTGAAAACTCAAGTTTTTTGTAAACGTATGGTACACATATTGTCTCGCAGTTTTAGTTCACAGTCTATATTTCCTTCCTAAGGAATCGGGATGTTTGCGGAAATGTAACGTTGCTTTGGCAAGTGTGGGGGTGAAAGTTGGTGGCCACAGGGGGCCACCTACATGGAGTTTTTTATGGCCAAAGACCATAGGGCCATGGCTAATGTCGAACCCTGGAGCCACTATTATCTGCACATACCTGCTACAAGTCCCTTTTTAGTTCAGTGGGAAGTAGACAGCCTACTCCAATTTGACCCTGTTGTGATTCATATGTTTGAAATATCAGTTGTATATACATTTTTCCAGTGTCCCTTTTATGTTGGTGGAGATCGTTTTTGCATTTTTTAGCATTATTTCTGTTTTTATTATTGCTCAAAGCAGAAATTGTGGTTATGGAACAGACACCGATAATCTGAGGACAGCACATATTTTTCTCTCTTTTTTTAAATCAAGTATCTAAAGGCATCTATAGGCTTTACTGTTCCTGACAATGACCCAACTGTAGCCACGTGGGAATCTCACAGAAGCAGGCCTGTCAAGCATTGTGGGTCCTCCTGACCTGTCCGTTATAAGTAACTTTAAAGCTATGGTCATAATTTGTCATGCACTGGCTATAAGGTAGCAGACAGCATATATCATCCAGTCACTGCTGTTGTTTCTGAGAAAGTGAAAGCATCTTGATACAGATCAGTTGTTTGATGTAGCCAGAAATAGGATCTGACAGCATATGAAAAGTTGCTTCTCATGGGACACTGACTCTGTGAGACAAATGTTTAAATTATAACTAGATTAGTTTAGATAGGCCTATTAGGCAATAATACACAATTTCTTGAATTCATTGTAACTGACATTAAGGCTGATTTTGCCTGTTTCTTATTTAATCTCACAATTGGCTGGCATAGTGCAGAAAGTGGTTGGCAAATTTGATGAACATGTGAGAATATGTCCAAGAAAAAAACACAAACAACTGATAAAGCAGAAATCAACCATGATTATGTTTATCTCGCCCCTAAGGTGTTGTGTTTACCGTGATTGAGGTTTGAAGTTTACCTACACCGATCACAACCTGCTGCTCTTTGCCTAAGCGAGTCACTTTTGTAAAACTGATCTGCCACTAGAAGATGGAAAAATATCCAACGGTTGACTAGTTTCTAACCTTAGTTATGCTAAGAGACTATAACTCAACACTTTCCTTTAGGCACTTTACAGTAAAAACCACAATAATTTCTCTGAACTCATTTAAATTTTCAACTGTGAACAACTTTTAGGCAGTTTTAAAAAAAACCTATCTAGGTGCAGGGAAAAGACAAGAAAATCTTTGTTCAAGTTTGGTTGACTTTTGACTTACTTTGTCTTTTGTGCTAATTAGAAAATGTTAATGCGCTGCCAATCTAAAATATGATGCTGAACATGTTAAACTTTATTTAGCTTTGTCATTTTGAACATGTTTGCATGCCGATGCAGGCATTCTGCTAACAGCCTCACAGAGCTGCCATCATGGAAAAGGGAAGAAGGGTAGGCAGATTATTTTTATCATTGTCTTTCTTTGTTTACGACTTCCACTCCCTTATTCGTTAAAAAAAATTGTTTTATTAACAAGTGTTTTTCTATTTAAATTCAACCACACACTAAAAATATTAAATTAAACAATATTAAACATTTAAATAAATTAAACATTTAAATAAATTAAACAATATTAAATGCATGTCTGGCAGTTTATTATAACTTTGTACGGCAGTATCAAATAGTATCTGTTGTTTACTTGTATAGTTTTTGTTTTTTTAAAGCGATTCATTATACTTTTGCTTCACTACATTGCTTTGCTGTAAATATATTTTTGTCCTCTGGCATATATTCTGATTTTCAAACAGAACAGCCATCTTACAGTTTCATAAATAGACAAATGCATTTGTGAAGAGTAGCTCTGGAAGTAGGAAGGAGTGCAAATAATTTGAACTGCATGACTTTCATTGAGGATCGTACCAGCAGCAAGTTCATGCTCCAGCACTGATGTTGAAGTAGCTGCTGTTTGTGATGCTCTGTGTGGCCAGCAGCCATGATGGCTCTATGGGAACAGTTGCCTGGTTCAACACCTTGTTCCTGTGCCACTGCTCCAAGCAGTCCAGAGCCTCTGGAAAGGTATTACTCTCAAACTTATTGGCAAACATGCTGTTCTTGTTGATGATCCATGCCAGGTCTTCCATTCCATAGATACAGATGTCTCGTACGTAATGTCCTGGAAAATGACAACAACAATTTTGGTTGTGTACTTCTATTTTATATAGGCCTGACTCTGTTGAGCACAGAATTGTGAATTTCGAACCTTTCACGCTGCTGTGTGTGTTTTGCCAGTAGGTTTGTATGCTACTGAAGTGATTTTGGATGATTAGATGATCTTTTATTTATAATTTAGATGATGTTTTATTAAACATTGTCTTTTTATCTTTAACCTGTAAAAGGTCACAGAACACAGACTAACCCTATTGTAGTCGAGAGCACGCCATGTCAGATAAATCCTCAAATGAGTCCTCTTATCATCTTTTTGTTAAATCTTGAGTTGCCTTAGCCAGTAATTGACCCTGTAATCCTGTCTGGAGTCAAGCTTAAAACAAAGAGTGAGGAGCAGACATGTTATTTCACCAGACAGAGGTATTCTTTTTTGTGGCACTTCTATGGCTCCATAGAGTATGAGGTAGGCTAATGTTAAGAAAAAAGTATGAATTTGTACTCCTTTGTGTATGTAGTAGTGAGTTTGACTGCAAACTATAAACTTATAGCTATAAATAGTCATTTGTTTTGTAAATTGAAGAACAGATTCCACTAGTAGAATGTAAGCATAGATAAGCCTTGTGGTACAGTCATTTATCAAAATAGTGCATCATTGTTATACATGCACTTCTGTACTCTACCTTTGCAACCATTGTGTGTCTTTCCCTCTTGATCCCTCCACTTGATTGCCCGGATTTCTCCTGTCCAACCTCCATCTATGTAGCTACCTGGAGCGTCTTCAAACACAGAACCAGATAAAATGAATCATTAGTATGTGACCTATTACAAAGGTTTACTTGGGCCGTGCCTGGGACTCCACTTCGTGGGAGACGGTCCCAGATGCTTCTCATGGAAAAGCTTTATCAAGCAGCTACATATGTGCTGTTCTTTATTGAGGTGGGGGAAGTTAACCAGATGTGTATTTGACAAACCAGCCAGTGGTCATGCTTTTAAGCCCATTCTCTTGTAAAACTGAAACAAACATTTTGAACTTCAAATAAAGCATGAATGCCATTCTTGTGCAGCTTGTCCAAGTACATATTTGAGTGAGGAGTCTTCTTCGCCTCATTCACAACCTTCCCACCTCCACAGAGCATTGCACAGCCACTTCCCTACGCTTTTCTATGGGAAGCATCCAAACAGGGCTAGTGTTTACTTATCACTAAGTAAGTATAATTTTCCAGATATAAATACAGCCCTCTGAAGATCATAAAAACAAACAGTTCCCTAAATATCTATCTTAGTCTTGTTTTCCCAAAATATAAGCTTTGAATGAATTGCTAACGTCTCGACAAAATGATCAATATTAATGTTGATATCTGTGAGGTTTCAGTGAAAGAGCACATTGGACATTAGTAACATGCTTCTCTCGCTCATCTACCCTGTTGCCCTCTTTCTTAAGGTAAAGTTGGCCTTATTGCCACCTCTGGGCAGATACAGTCCACTTTATCGATTTCACTTAGGGGAAATAAGCCCACTGAATTTGGAGCACCCAGGTACTAATTTAATTTCTTAGGTCAGTTCCTTGGTCAAGACCATTGTCAATATTTCCTAACCATAACATGCTTCTCCTTTAGTGTAGGAAGTCATTCATTTCAGTTTACCACAAATGTGACCTCTTTAAACTTGACTCAAGCATTACTTGAGACACGATAGCAGTCAAGGATTAATGTAGGTCATCTACCTTAACCTCACATTGCTTTAGATCACGCAGTGTGGCAACTCCTGACCTGTGCCTTTAAAAGCACAGTCAATGAGCCAGTATTCAAGTGTGCTGATTGTGTTTCTGTACTTCACATCTCCTTTGTTTAACAATGATAATCACGCGAGTTAATAAGTAATGGTTCTATACTAGGATTTGTGCTGCAGAACTGAAAACAAAGGTTATGTCAGCAGTCGTAGGAAGCCGCAGCATGTCCGTGTATCCATTTAAAACGGGCAGTTTACCTTTGATGTGGTTGAGTGTCACCCAGTAGTGCTCGTCTGGACTGAACGTGTCTTTGGACCACTCCAAGAGGTCGTGGGCTATTGGGCTTCTCAAAACAAAGTCTACAAAAGCCCTTGTAAGAGCATAGTAGGCTGTTCCAAAGTAAACTTGCAGATTGTGTGGGGGAGGACTTTTCTTCAGTCCCAACCGTTTCAGAGCAACATGCGACCCTCTGATCTCCCTGTGCTGGAGCTGTGTCCTCTTCCTCATAGACACCGGTTGCTTGATCCCAGGCGTCATGTTTCTGTCCCTCCACTCTTTGCTCTGCATGTACTGCACCAGTTCCAGGTTGCTCTTGATGGGGAAATCCTGCCCACACAGATTCACCACCTTCCTCCAGCCTATCTTGGACTTTGCTAGCTCCTTCATGCAGTTCAAGTCTGCTTGCAGGCGAGAAAACCCAGCGTACGTGACTGTCTCTCTGCGACTGGAGACAAAGGTATTTTTAAAGCAGCTGACTAGCTTCCATACAGCAGTTTGGTATTCCCATGGAGCCTTGGCATCCACATGAATGCAGTAGACATTATGTGGCATGTAAATGGCCCGCAGCAGACGCACAAAAAGCTCCAGCTCCTTGTGAACAGTCAAAATGAACGCTAAAGGGTAGTCCTCCTCTTCACGGCTCAGAGGTCTTGTGATGAAGTGTAGGTCTCTGGCCAAATTGGAACACTGCATGCGACTATTCAGAATATAGCTTTCTACCTGTAGACAGAAAAAAGATAAGATATTAGTATATTTTTTTTCCTGTCTACACGTAGAAACAGTAACACCACCTGTTAAAACATAGTTATCATAGTAGTTAGTAGTGTGTGTATAACACATAGTAGTTATCCTTTTTTACTAGAATCTTAACTCACATTTGATGATATATGTATGTATATATACAAAAAGCATACCTGACAGTCATGACGGTACCACACTACTCCTTCCTCCTTGCCGGGTAGAAAAGATTTACATTGAGCAGAGGGGGGCCTGCAACTTGGAGGTTCAATGGGCTTGGGCTCTGTTGCTGTCCTGGTCCTCAAGTAAATGACTGAACAGAAAATAATACTTATCCCCAGGCACAACAAGAAGCTGCATTTTGTCCCTTCAAGCTGGCGCATAATATCCCTGCTTCACTGTATCCAGACAGCACCACCACAGATAAAACTCCTGCAATAAAGACATCCACATTGGTTATCTGCAGTGTCGTCCTGGACCCTACGGGATTTTAAATAGGGTTGAAAATGTAGGTTAGCACTAATTGATGAAACCAGTTTTTGGCTCAAGAAATGTAGTTTAATATAGCGAATTTAGTCTGTTAATGAGACTCGCAAAACTTGAAACACTCTGGTTAATCTTTCACTCTGGTTCAAACAAAGTATTTAAAAGTAGCATTTTGAGTCATCTTCATTTAGTCAGATCTTTATAATCATGTAGAGTAATAAATTCCACCAATCAAAATACAGAACAAAAGAGAAATGATAAAAGGAAACTGTTGAGCAACATTTGGCAAAATATAGAGGCAATGTATAAAAAGAGCTAACAAAGTATAGAGTACTTGTATACATTTTAGATAAATAAATTATATATATAATATATCTGGAAAAAATTAAGAGACCACTCCCAAATTTTCCAAGCTCCGGTCCTCTACAAGAGGCCTGGGAGCTTGAGGGCCCTGCGCAGTATCTTAGTTTTTTCTAGGACTGCACTCTTCTGGACAGAGATCTTGGATGTTGTTCCTGGAATCTGTTGGAGCCACTCTCCCAGTTTGGGGGTCACAGCTCAGAGTGTTCTGATTACCACGGGGACCACTGTTGCTTTAACTTTCCCCATCTTCTCTAGCTCTTTTTTCAGCCCTTAGTATTTCTCCAGCTTTTCGTGTTCCTTCCTTGTTGTAATATACATATACATCAACATACTGGCTACCAAGACTAGGCTGACTACACATACCGGCTACGAAATGGAGCAACCATCAGCCACCTCTTCTACATGGATGACATCAAGCTGTATGCCAGGAGTGAGCAAGACATCGACTCACTGATCCACACCACCAGGATCCACAGCAACGGTATTTGTCTGACTCGTGTTGCACTGACAGCGCAGTTACAGTTAGTGGCACAACAACTAGCCGCATATGCCAGCAAGAATTGGTTTATGCAGGTGGGGAGTGGCACCTGTCAGTGCAACACAAGTCACAGGCCGTTTTAAGTAGAATACTACTGACAATAATGTTGTATACCACAGCACCCAGACCTTCACTCACTATTGTAAAAATAGCGCGCTACAGAGCTAACATTAACGGTGTAAGCTAACTGAGACTGAAAATAGAGCACTTTTCAGCATGAGAATGTTCAGTTTAAGCTCGGAGCGAACTACAAGACAAAATTACAGCTACACTGAGGTAGATTGCTTATTATGGGCAGACCTTAGGTGTATTAAAGAGAAGGGGCAGACGCTAATATCTCAATGAGCATAAGCTGACATGGTTGATTCACGGCATCCTTGCCAGCACACAAAATAAGGTCGAATGAAACATCACAAAAAGGTTGGTTCCAGTAATAGCAGCATTAAAGTAAAAAACAGACTTCAGGTCCTTGATTTTGGGGGACCATGTTGTCCAGCGATCCGCCAAACTCCTTCTCCTGAGTCATCAATGTGATGTTGTTTCCCCTCACCGGCCCCTATCGGTGTGCTATGCTGCTACTATTACATGTAGCTATGATTGTAAAATAAACAGTACGGGCACTGGTATATATATATATGTGTGTATATATATATGTGTGTATATATATGTATATATATATATATATATGTGTGTATGTGTGTATATATATGTATATATATGTATATATATATATATACATATGTGTATGTGTATATATATATATGTGTATGTGTATATATATATATGTGTGTATGTGTATATATATATATATATATATATGTGTATGTGTATATATATATATATGTGTGTGTGTGTATATATATATATACACACACAGAAGAAATCTGCACAAGCAGCAACACCTCCAACGGCAAGCATCCATTTTGAACAGAAGCAGAGCAAATCCTGACCGCAAACATGCTATGTGTGTGTGTGAGAGCAGGGTTTTGAGAGAGGGTTACAAAATCTGAATATGAAATTAATAAAGTATTCTCTCAAACTAAAAGAGAGTGCTCATGATTAAAGATAGTAATATCGCTCCATAGCTGCCACGGAAATGTGTTCATTTAAAACACCATCTGTGACCCAGCATGTAAATGAGGAATAACTTGCTGCTAGATTACTTTTAATGTTTGTACTTAGGGGTGTTTTTTGCTCAGTCCAAAAACCTTTCAGTTTATTCCTTTGGCATAATAATCATTTCACATTTCTACCATTCATTTTGGGAAAATATCTTTTATGTTTACTGTCGAGGTCAAACATCTAAAGCTTCTATTAACACATGCAGATACAGTATGTAAATACAGAATGCCAAAGACACAGGGCCAGATGAGCCAGTTACCTTTTGAGGCAGTTCAGTCTGTAGTCCGTATGGTGAGGAAGTGAAACATCAGACAACGGTGCTTTTTCTGATCATTGTTACCTAATCAGCTACTCAGAGCTTGTTAGCACAGTCCATTCAGAGTCCAGCAGAGGACACAAGTCATTTCCATTGGCGCCATCATCCGCAACAACAGCAGCAGGAGTAGTTTCTTTTGCTTTTGAGTGAAATTCAGTTGTCAGGATTGTTTTCTTGGTTTTTTTTGGCTGCTAGTAACCTAGCAGGATGTGCTCTGAGATTGAGACCATGCCGGAGTGGCAGAGAAAGTGCTTTGCGTGTGCGGGCTTTTTTTTTCTCTCTAGTTGTAGTCATTGCTGATTAAGCCGCTCCCCTCACATCCCCACGAGACACGGTCTGTCCCTGCCTGGTTACCAGCATGCACACACCTGACACACAGGAACACACTCCCACCTCACACACTCGCACACGCTCTCTTTAAGGATTTTTCCACTCTCCTCCCCCATTCAGTTTCCTACTCACTGGTGCGTTGCATCTTTCTTTTTTTGTTCTCTTGCTTTCCATTGTTGTCCCTCAAACCCCTTTTACCTCAGCTTCCTCTCGCCTTTTTTCTCTCAAATGGGTTTTCGATTCCAGTTCATCTGCCCAGTTAGAGGTGCATATATTGAATTAGCCACACTGTCTCTCTGTCTTGTTCCCCCTCTCCTGTTGCCTGTCAAGCAGTCGGTTTAGTGCGGTATCAAGATACTGGTTGACTTGTTTGCTTCCTTGATGATAAGGCACTCGGCCCACCGGTGGCCTGTGGCAATAGCAGCAACAGAGTGACTGAATTCAGAGCAACACCCACAGACTTTGTTTGCTGCGTGGTCAGCTTCTGAGATTATCCCTCTTGTGTTGAACAGAGCACATGGCCAGAGTTCACACCCACTGAGCTTGCATTACAGGAACACAATAGGTCCCTGCTGGTTACTCAGGGTTTAACATTTGAGTTTTTCTATGTGGGTGTTGTGAAGATAAGGCCCAGTTGTACACAAAGCACACCACTCGTTGGTCTTTCAAAGATAATACGTTTTTATTCTCTACTGTTCACTTCTTCACTCCTAATCCTTCCGCCTCTACTCTGCCCCGAAGTCTTCTTCTCACTGTCTTTTAACCGTTCCTTCAGGTGTTGACCCCCACGAGCCACTCAACACCTGATTAGGGGCAGCTGCGTCTCAGACCGGGAGGGGCGTGGTCGTCCCGGACGTACACGCCCCATGGCCCATGCCTCCAGCATGGTCTGCCACAGTATCTTAGTCAGGTTCGCCTTAGTCAGAGGCCTCATCACTTGTCTAGGTCTCCAGAGAAAGGCTCGGGTGTGGACGTCGATGGCTGCAGGGACCGGTAGTGGAGGCCCCGTAGGGAGGGACCCGAGAGTAGGCGCTGAAGAGGCGGCAGTGAGAGCTGAAGCCACTGGAGGGGTGAGTTGAGCATTTAATGTGCAGACTTGACTGATTATTTCACACTTGATTCTGGTCAAAAAGGGTCAGAAGAATCTGGTAATGTTGTCCCAAAAGGGTTGATTATGGCTCCAGGCTGCTCTGTCTCTGCTGACCATTCAATATTTAAGCCCACAATCTTTCCCTAACTTTAGCCAAGTGCTTTGAGTGACTGAACATAATCAAACATTCGAACATTAATCGCGCTGTAGTTGCCAGGAGGGCACACTGCAAGAACACTGTAGGAAAACAAACATCATATGGTTTAAATATAAAAGGAATATTCATTGCAGGACTTATTGAACTGATTGCACATGTTTGTCCCCCCAGAGGCCGTGCATCATGAACGCATGGACACCGTTCTGCCAGTTTCACATTGGAAACAGAACATTTGCGTCCTGTTGGTGCAGCCATGCAGCAGTCCGAGTTCTGCAGTAGGTTGGTAACAGCGAATTAACTTCTCCACCCTCCTCCATAACCGCTCTGCATCCTGTTTACCAAGTGTTCCTCTCTGCTATGAGCTACGGCCTTTGGCTCCCTGTGTAATGTACAGTATCAAATTGCTTCTCTTAAAGGAGCAATCATGCAGCACTCCAGGGGATGCTGAGCGCAGTAATTGAACATTCGCTGGGATGCCGCTGACGTACGGTGTGACACCTCTGGGCTCTGAATGCTATAAGTACGTTCTGTGTTGGAGGTGAATGACAGACACGCCCTGCCTCCCCCAGTAGGTGTACTGAGTTGGCTGAAGGTGTGAATGAACTGAATCCCGTAGAGAGCTCTGTCGGTGGTCTTAATTTGCACCTTTGAAATACTCAATTGTCCACTCAGGTTGCTTAATTTGCATACTCCTCTCATGGACGGTATCATTACATCTTCACAAAAAAACTAATGTTGTGTTTAGCAACCAGGTGTCTCAGTACAACATCAAAATAAAAGTCTGCGGAGGTCAGGTGTGCAGCGAGCGTGCTGCGGTGATGGAATGAAGGGGATAACCTAATGCTATTGATTTGAAAGGCATCAATAAAGTAATTTCATTATTAGAGGGAACATTATTTCAATGAATTTCTACCTTCAAATGACCAAATTCATTCCGTCAAAATAATAAGTGTAGTGTACAACACACCGCAGACATTTGACTGCAGGACGCCGCCCTCGCCGTCAGATCTCTGCGTCACGGCTGCGCCTTCAGACGCAAACCAACAACCGTGCTGAAATTTAATTTCCATTCAGCAAATATCTCAGTGCGGCGGGCAGAGGCGTGCGCGCTCATAAACTCCCCCCGGTGGAATAGCTGCTAGGAGACACACACGGGGGCAGGCCTATTACTCACCGCCACCGTTACTGTTCACAAATAAAACCAAAGCGTAATAAAAGTGATCCTTTAAAAAATTCATGTGAGCCGAGGCAGAGTGAAAGCTAAGCGCTGTGGCTGGTGGAGTGTGAGGAGAGGGTGTGTGTGTGTGTAAGTATGAAGCTTCATTTTAAATTATTCTAGTCATTAAGCCGCATCAGCGCCTGTGTGTCGCAGCTTTTTTTTTGCCTCTGACTGAGTGTGTTTATGTTGCGTGTGTGTTTCCTGACAGTATGTGTTTTTTATGTGTATGTGTGTGTGTTCATATGACTGGATTATGTGTGTGTTTCCACATGCTTTTGAACAGTTAAGTGCTATTTTATATATTAGCACATGTTTTGCAGTATGCCTACAGTATAAGCATGGATTTACGTGTGTGTGCATACATGTATATTTCTGTGTGTGTGATTTGCATGTTATTATATGTATCACAGTGTAGTTGTGTGTGTGTGTGTGTGTGTATATCTACCTGTGTACCAGAGTATGCATGTGTGCCTGGATGCTTACCATTATACTCCAAAACTGGTCCTCATCAACATACAAGCACAAGAAACACATGCATAATTACAGTGAGTGCAGGGCTACAAAGGGCTGTTTTAGGGTTAGTGTTCCGCATGGGCCTAAAACTATGACCTGAACTCGGCGTGTACCTGCGTTGCTTCATTTACATTCTGCAGGCCGGACGGGAAGCGACGGCTGACGAACCCTGGACCAGGGTATGCAATATGTCAATGGAAGCGTGTGCGTGTGTGTGTGTGTGCATGCAGACTGGTGACTGAATGAAACCTGAGCATTAGCATGCTAACTGCGGCCGTCCAGCAGTCGCCGGCAGAACGGCGAGAAATTGTTATTCTGGCCCTGTTTGTCATCTCGCAGGAGGAAGCGGGGACGGAGGAACATTTTATTAAAAACACGAGAAGCATTTACAGAGCTGCAGGAGGGAGGTGCGGCTCGGCAAAGCCACCCCTGCACACAGGATTTAATCTCAACATTAATATGTCTGGGGCTTTTGCGAGCTGCGTGAAGAGGGAGATTTGCTTTTGGCAAACCGCCACCTGATGAATCCGTGTCAGCTCCAGGGTCACTGCTGTGGAGCCGATCCTGACCAGAAACAGGGGTGAGGGGCATCAAAGCTCAGATGTTTGGTAACAGTTGATATCGTAACTTCAGAGATCAAACTCAGGTCAATGAGTTAGAAAGGTTTGATCACAAATAAAAACCACACATGTTAACATGGTAGAGTTTGTATTGTAAAGTATGTAATGAAAGCACACGTGTAAGCATGTGATGTTGTTAGCTCGCTGTGCTAACTCGCCTGTTAGCCTGGTAGCATGCTAACACGTGTTAGCTCTGAATGTAATGTTTAGCATGTTAACATGGTAATTGTTAGTGTTAGCGCTTTGCAGGACTGGACAACTACTACACTATGTGGATTAAGACTTGTATTTTTTTGGGGGGGGTACAGGTTGACATATTCCTTGTTTAAGTGTTAATATCTTGTCAATATGTTTTCTGGGTAAAATATGTAAAGATCTGACAGATCTGTTATATCTGGAAATCTAAATTTTCTTATTTTACAAACAGTGAAGTTACGCAATGTCTGTGTTTTTGCTGTATACGTGATGTTACGTTACTTTAAACATGTGTAAAGTCAATGTAATGTTTTCATTTTAGAGCGGCTCTAACTATTCACTGTTACTCAGTATTTCCATGCATGAATCTGCAAATTAGGTGAGAAGTTTGTCAGGAGTTTGGCAATAACTTGCTCAAAGACAGCCCCCAGGACGTGTGGTCATTACCTTCCACACAACACAGCGCAGAGAAAATGGGATGTTTTGTCCTGTTGGTGGCGCTCATGATCAATGGCCATTGACCATGCCAAAAAAGCTAATAACCTAATGTATGAGGTATATATACTTTATATCCAGTGTGCAAAATATGGGGGGTCTCAGGGGGTCTTAAAAGGGTCTCAAAATTAAGCTAATTATTTACTAGTTATCTGTAATGTCAAATGCATTTTTATGTTTAAATGTTGAAAAAAAATTTTTTTTAAAAGCATTTATTTAGCTTTTCGTTGTGCGCGCCGACATTTTTTGTGGAGCAGGTCAGATCATGAGAACGATTTTAATAACATTTCTTATTTCTTTCCCCAAAAGAATGAAAAATTGTGTGTGTAAAAAGTACATATATATATATATATATATATATATATACACACACTGTATATTTACCACCCATGCCATGAGACGATTTCGCTCCCTGTTTATTCTGGTCTCCACACATTGAGGTTTCATTACCCTGTTTTAAAGTCAAACTACTCTCCTCCTCCTAATGCTTCTTTCCTGCAGGGGAAACACATTTCTCTATTTTCATACTCACAGCGCTTTGCATTTCAACATAGTCATTATCATTTGCACAGCATTTTATGAAACCAGACCGCCCTCCCTTGCTCTTTCCTTTACCTCTGTCTCATTCTGTCTATCACGCCATCCCTCTCTCGCCTCCCAACGTCTTCTTTTATTCAACGATTCACCTTTAGCACCTCACCTCTCCTGCTGTCTCTCGCACTAAATCTAGTTTCAGACTTTATTGTTCTTGAAATTAGGTTTGCAGCAAAGCGTGCCACACAGTACATACAATAATCAAAATCTACTGGAACATACGAGAAGCACGCATTAAAATGAGCCGTGGAACGAGTGGAAGATTGACTGATCATGGGATTTCTGTTTACCTTCTTTCTGTCGTCCATTCATCGCTCTTCCCTTCATACCTCGTCTGGTCTGCACTTGTTTGCAATGTATTTCTAAATGCATAAAGACAACTGCCAACATGTTTCTTTAGGCACTATGAGTTTTAAGCTGTGCTTCCACTATACAGTCCAGTCCAGTTCAGTTTGTTACACATTAGAAGGGTTATTTCACCTTGGCAAAAGTTGTGCATGGTACCAAAAGAAACTCTCCATTCAGTTCCGCTTTTCTTTACCCCTCTGTTGAGGTACCTGGCACACTGACCTGGGATCTAAAGATGGAGCTAGAAACACTGCAGTCCGCTGATTGGTCAACGGAATCACCACTTCTTGCACGACAAAGGACTCAATGCACAAACCCGCCGTTTTTAAATATCCCATTGAGATTATTAACACCCTTCTGAAAATGTTGCCGCGCAACTCTGTTCCGAAGGCGATGAACGAAACGCAGACGTTGTTTCCTCACATGATGTCAAGCTAGGTTCACCTGTGTTCCAGTACTCACCTGCCCCCGATTCCCTCATTAGTCTCCTTCAGCCCCGGGAGTTGGTGGTTCGATTCCAGCTCCTCCCGTCTACATGTCCAAGTGTCCCTGTTTAGCAAGACACTAAACCCTAACTTTCCCCTTGGTGCTGTATGAATGACCAAGATAGGGCATAAGCACTTGGACTTGGTCCCCGGTCGCTGCATTGAAGGCTGACCACTGCTCCAGGGTGTCCTCAGGAGGACGGATGGCAGGATGGGTTAAATGCAGAGGATGAGTTTCATTGTGGGATGCAATTGCACGTGTGTGTGATGTATCCTCGTGTTTGACAATAAAAGACCTTTTGGTCCTGTCCTTATTACCTGCCTGTAGGCTCATTTATTACAAATACACGCTCCTGTCTGCTCTCGGGTCTTTTCCCTGCCTCCGGTACTTCACACCCCCACGACAAAATCGTAAAAACATGAATCTTACCAAAACAAAAACATAGTAAAAACAAATGTTACCGTAGTGGAGGTGACATGTAAAGTCAGTGTACAGCTGGTGTATCCTGTGCAGCGCCTCCCGGTGCTCATCGATGTGTTGAATGTGTGACAGTGTTGCATTTCCCACTTTGTGCACAGGTGGCCGTCACTCACTGGTGAGATCACATAATCTGGACTAATGAAGGATGCAGGATGTCAATAATGGAAGTCAGACATACAGGAAGCTTCGGTGTTTGTTCAGGACACTTACTTGCCTGAATGCTCCGTTAATTAATGGCCTCTGTGAGGTTAGACTGTCTTATCTGGAGTAAAATTGGCAAGTTCAAAGTCATTTTTATCCCACTTTGTATTATAGGCCATTGAGAAGATTTCCGACCATCTGGTGAGTTTGCATTTTCAACATTGTGTCAGTGACAACTTTCATAAGCAGACATGACTTACATGTTCATATTTGGGGCAAACAGCTATGCAGGGCTGCGATAGGTAGTCAATGCTCTTGGATCAGGCTTATTAGTTTCATATGAGATGAGGTCCCTTTCCCTGCTCTTGTCCACTCTCCAAGTGAGACAAGAGAGTGACAGAATGAGGTTGGGAAATGAGGGGGGGGGATTCACAACAGAGGAGGAGGAAGGAGGGATACTGAACACGAGAGAGGGAGGGAACGCCGCTGGCATGCAATGCACACATTCATAAACCTGACCACACATGGCAGCTTGACATGTGTCACTGTTCTATCTTCACAACATCTTGGCACGTTTGGCCTCTGTAGCGTCAGTACAGCTCCTTTGTGCAGCACATCTGATAACGCTGCTGTGTGTCATGGCTGGTGTGTGTTGCCCTTATTATTAAGAGAGAAAGGAGAAGTGTTTGTCCTTTCACCAGGAAAGGACAAACAGCGCCAAGAGGTCAAAGGCAGGCAAACAAGGGGTCCTGTAGGCCGAGACCGACAATCACAAAGGGTTATACACTGCAGCTGGTAAGCAGCAAGTGGCCAAATACTATACTATATACTGGGAGCTAATGGGGGAAAGCGCCAGGACAGCTAGTAAGCATGAAATTGGCACTAAGTGTTGGAGCTGGAGGCTGAGGAAGGCGAGGAAGAGGATCAGCAGCAGCCATGACAAGTCTGACCTTAAAAGACATCAAACTAATGATGCCTTCTGACATTTTATATCAACAAATTCCAACACACATTAAAAAAATAAAAATAAAATAAAAATTCCAGGGCACATCAGGAGAATCCAGACTGACGGGCTTAATTTTTTTTTTGTGTCATTAATTGACACTCACATTTCAGCAATGAGCCTCTCTGGCTGCTATCGTTTTAGGTGTCATGGCCGACATGACTGCCCCCCCTTAAGTGAAGACAAAACGTCTGGATCGCCTCCTGGTGGCTGGCTGCAGTATAGGTCATAATCCCCACCCCCGGATGGCACATGGGCCAAACTGAAAGTGTTTAACAAAAGATGATTTCTGTCGTTTTAGGTCGTTCTCATGGATCATGACTTCGCAGACTCCAAATGACGTCACCAGCATAAGATGGCAGCGCCCGTATCTGAGATATTTCAGCTTCATTTTCTTTGTACCGCGGGAGGAAGTGGAGGCACGTCGGCCATCTTTATATACAGCCTGTGTGACATTAGCCTGCTGTCCAGCAGCCCGACTGCCTGCGTTTGGCCGTTTATGAAGACCAACGGCACACTAAAAACATAAAGTGTCCAACTGCTCGCCTCTCAGCCACGACAGAGACGTTTCCAGCCAAGTCCAAGGTAACTTTTCCTTTCAAAATGTATTTATTTATTTATTTCTTTGAAGTTGGAAGTTAGTTGTTCTCTCTTTAGTTGTATGAATAAATATATACATCACAAAACAACAAAATGACCTTTTGTAACACGAAGTGCGGGAGCTCCCGTCAGCGACACCCCTGGCAGCGCTCCCAGGAAGGCCGGAGGGGGAGCAGAACCCTCTCTAAGCCTGTCGTAATTGCTGCTGGTGTGTGTGGCTGCTGCAGTGCTGTCAATAAGTGCTTGATGGCCCAGCCGGTGACTGCCTCTCCCTCTGCAGCAGCACAGAGGAGATGGATGGTAAAAGAGTCGGCCCCTCAGCGACTTTTATCTCCCTCTCTGCTGAATCTTCTGCCATTTTTCCTCCCCTGGTCTCTCCCCCCCCCGTCTGTTGCCAGCCCCCCTCTCCCTTTTTCTTTGCCTCTTTGTGTGAATGGATGTTTCTCACTTCCCTTCCCCGGCAGACAGTCTTTCCATGCCATCCATTAAAAGCTGAAGAAGAGAGGGGAGGAGACAGAGACGCCATGAAGAAACACAATTTTGTGAGACTACAAATCTCTCTGTTTTTACCTGTCTGTTGTTGTGTCCTCTCTCTGTTCCTGTTGCTGTGCAGTGTAGATTTCGGCCAGTTAACTCACTGACAGACTTTACTGTGAGCCCCTAGATGCTCCGTGCAGCAAAAACAAAGTCATTTTATTATATTGCAAAATATAAGGAATTGTCAGCATGTGATATTTCTACTTTTCAACCATCCCTCATCTTTTCCTCCCTCTCCTCTTTTAATTTGTTTATAATATATGTTTTATTAATATTATTATTATCATTCCTCAGTGTTTCACTCCCATCTCCAATTATTTTCCTCTTTCGGTTCAGTGTGATAAGGTCAATTGCATCCAGACCGTAATCCTCCAGGCTGCCAGAGGAGGAATTGATTCAAATTTCAGGGCATTGAAGTTGTATCCAGACTGAGGTCATTCATTTATTTACTAATTTACTAATTCTTTCACATAAATTACTAATTCAAAAGCACGAAAAACTTCTGCAAGTTATAAAAAATATATATCACTATCACCCAATAACCACAGCTGCCGGGCAGAGACTGGAGCATCACTGAGGTCTGCCTCTATGTGTGAAATTCACTTGTGAATGCATATAAATGCTTGTCTGTATTGACAATTGTCTAACAAATTGATGAATCCGTTATTGAAACGGGTGCTGATGTGGCAGGTGAGTTAGCCAAGATTAAATTAGGAGGCTCAACGTGTTGCCAAGGAAAGGGAGTGATTGAGCCCAGCATACCGTGTCTCTCACAGGGCGCGAAGAGGATTTAGTAGATCCAACATCTGCAAATCTGTGTTTTTACCCTGCTTGTAAAACACAGAGCAAAATGGTAAAAACAACTCTAATATGGATAACATTTGAAATGTGTCAGCTGAAGAAGAAACTGCTCTGCGTCTGAAACCTTCCCAGGGGACATTTGAACTTCGGTGGACGTGTGGCAGAGCAGCGAGACAGCGGCGACCCGATGTCCCTGCTTCAGTTGGACATCCAGGTTGCTGGCAAAAGGAGACTCAGGAAATATACCTGGTTTGTTGTAATGTGTCCGAATCAAAACAAATCTCATTTTTAAGCCTACGCACGAGTGAGGGAATGTTACGAGGCAGTGAATCCAGCTCCGGGATGGGTCCTGGTCTGCTCCAGGACGCCAGGAGACGACAAACAAATACGACGGCAGGATCGTTTCATTTAAAATATTAAAAGCCTTTTGCTTGACCTGAGTGACTGTGTGGATGATGAAACACCAGATTATTTTGTATATTCAAGTGCAAGCATATATCTAACCCTTGAAAACATAAAACTGAGCATTTTCCAAACTTTCAAGTCTTTGTATGAACCCTGCACGATGTTACTGACCCACCTCGGAGAACATTTCTACATTAGTGCAGCAAGACGAGAAGTTAAACTACTAGCACCTGGTCCTGCGTGTTGAGGGTCTTGAACCACTAGATGGACTCTCTCTTCTCTTCTGTCCTGTGTTCTTTGATGCCATCTCCGTTTGTCCAGCACTGTATTTACCCCCATGTCTCCTTGTCATGTTAACCCTCTGCATTATGGACATTTGGGAGAAACTGCAATGTTTACCAAGATTGTTTTTAAGGAATTCACTGAAATCAAGTTTGCAACCGACACCAGAGATTCGTAATGTCAACTTGTACAAACTCTGAAATCACATACTTATTTAAAGACTGACTTTCTTAGTTTCCTTGACCCCTCTCTCCTCCTGTTGAGTATATTTATCGCTGCTCCTCTTTTCCCTCTCCCTCCACTCTCTTGCAGCTACGCCTCAATTTTCAGATTTTCCCTTCGTCTTCTCATTCCCTCCTATCTCGTGTCTCTCTCAGCGTCTCTCCCGTTCTCAGGTACTCCAGCTCCATCACTGCCTCTGCGGCCGAGGAGGCTAACAACTGCACTCCAGGCTGTTATTACCAGGGGATTTGGCTTCGGGGAACGCTTATGAGTCAGCAGAGAGAGGAAGAGAGAAACCAAAGGAGGCCATGGAACGACCCGAGTCTCCAGATGGAAGCTTTCTTGCCACTTTGATCAGCCATTTGTCTTCGGAGCGATTCATCTACAGAGTGGGAGTGAAAGCAATGTCAGCATTGAGTGAGTAATGCCAAAATAAAAATACTAAATTATTTTCCTAATGTGGTGAGGAGCGGAGCTGGTGGGTATTTAAAATAGGTTTTCAGAATGGAAAGAAGGTTGGTTCGATCCCAGAGCAAACAGGAGTGGAAGTAGAGTTGCAGGTAATTAATACAAGTAGAAATATAAAAAAAACCACAAGCAAGAACCAACTTTGTCTCCCATAAATTACGCCCATCTTAAAAATAGGCTGAATCGTTTATTAGGTCATTGTTTATGACCTCCACATGCCCCCTGACATATTATTCCAGCAGATTAGGACCCTCCCTTGACCCCGGGGCCCAGGAAAACTGACCCGGCGGCCGTGCTAGTAAGTCACATGGTGTAACTCAACCTACAACCTAACCAAATTGTTTCTTGAGATTTAGGCGAGGGCACACAAAAGCAACATAAAAAGCACAGGAAGGCTGTAATCTTGAAACATGATATACAAGTGTAATTTTTGATAGCAGTGTTGATATAATAGATACAACCTGGAGTTATTTGTTAATTGTTCTTATTGTTAATATTCTTTTTTTTGCTCAGCACACGATGCCCGAGAAACTAACGCGGCTTCTATCTTTTTGTCTTCAGCCTTGAAGCACATTTTTACACAGACATTTTTTGCATAATTTACCATCGGTTGTTTTTGTAATGAAACAGAAACACAACAAGTCTTATTATTATACTGTGCACATTGGATCACATTTTCTAATCCCTGCCGGCTGCAGGGCTTTCTGTCTCCGTCCCATTATCGTGTTCCCTGTTCATCAGGGTTGTCTCTGTGTCCCGAGGGAGAGAGGCTGCCTCCACGTCTCCGTGCATACAGAAGGCGTCCTCTCCTCACGGCGCCGCTGCCAGTTGGCCCGATCGATCGCATCACTTAACTCCTCTCCGAGGTGCTGTGAACTGGTGTCACCAGCCCGCCTGCCCGCCGCAAACTACATGAACTAATAAACCGCCTTCTTCTGCGGGACACGTCTCTAATATGTCGGCGAAGCACCACCTATGCAAAGGCGTCACAGCTCATCGGTTTGGAGAGGTGCGCCAGTAAATACTGCATAGCCATGGCAACAAGACAGAGCCAAGCCTACACCCTGATGAAAGACAGTTCCTCCAAGGGTCTGTGATGTTGCATTAGCAGCCGCTGTCCGAACCCATCTCCACAGGGTGATTATTAAAGACTGTAGTCCCACAATGCAACGTACAACTATTGACAGAAAAAGAAAGAATAAATGACTAATAGTGTATTTCTTCTGCTGAGGAGCAGTATTTAAAGCAACCCTTTTTGTGCTAGTGTGATATTTCTGTAGTAGTTGGAGGATGTAATATCCTTCAACAACTATCTAATCTGGCCTTCCCACAGGACATTCAGCTGAAGTCACACACTTTGTACACCCAACTGAGACAGAGCTTCTGGTCCCATTTTCTACCAGTGTGTTTGAGACCTGGTGGTTCTTTGTTTAAATGAAAAAAGGGGTTTCGTATTCCTCAAAGTAAGGTATAGAAAAAGTTTTGCTGCTGAAACTCATATCAACACTAGTATCCGAACATTTCAAAATGCCTCTTGACACTTTAGATCTCTCAACTCAAAGACCCTTGTGATTAAGACTGCATATTTGGAAATCACACATCATTAAATACTTCTGTATTGCACCGGGCCTTCTGTAGGTTCTGAGCATTTTAAAAAGGGATTCTGTGCAGCCAAAGGAACCACTCTCTGGTACCTTACAGAACCCGTTATGTTGAGAGTGTAGGAGGGAATAATGGAGGGCGAGTCGTTGATGTCACAGGATTTGCTGCCAGGATGTGGAAATGTCCCCTCAATGAACAGAATGATTAGCCACTTAAATCAGAAAGAAATGAAGAAGAAGACAAAGAAAGTCAACTAGGTTGTTCTGAGGTTTTCCCAAATGGGTCACACCGTGAAAGCTCCTCCTCCACTGTCCTCTGACAGAGTCAGGCCAGCGGGAGGAGGGAGGAGGGAGGAGGGAGGAGGGAGGAGGGAGCGTGGCGCTCGGTGCTAAAAGGTGATTTATACGCTGCGTAGGATGCAGAGGCAAGGGCAGAGGACGAGGAGGTGGAGGAGGAGGAATGTGAGGAGGAAATGGGAGAAGAAGGAGAGAGGATGATACAGGTATGGTAGGAAAAGAGATTGAGAGAGAGATTTGGTCAAAGTCAGAATACAAGGAAAGGAGCAATGAGAAGGAAGGGGAGGGGGAATAAAAGCGTAAAAACATGGACAAAAGCAGGAGCAACACAGAGGAGAGAAAAATGCAGAGGAGATGAGGAGAGGTCAGCAGAGGACATGTGAGAGGAGTGAAAGGAGATGGAAGGAGGAGGACGAGGACACGAGGAGAGGGACGGGGAGCGCAGGGAGGACAGGAGGCTGCGCTCAAATGTGTGCGTTGCTAAAGCAGAGCTGACAGGATTCGTCAGGGCGTTTCTCCAGAGGTGAATCACCTGAGCCGAGGACCACGACAGCCCCGGCAGCCGGAAAAACATCAAGTCTGACCACTGCAGCACGTCCACATATGTTAGCTCACAATTCAGTGATACGGGCTCGAGAGTGGAGGCTCTGGGCTGGAATTACATGGTCCAGTTTCTGCCTCTATAATACCATTCAGTTGAATCATAGGTATTTATCATCCGGGAAAACAGATGCCCTTTCAAAAAAGTCATGTAGTTATTCTGCCAATATTATTATTATTCGGATTGAACTGAAAATACCTTAAAAACTGCAGTATGTGTTGTTAAATTACTTTTTATTTGTTTTCCAAAGATTGCCGGGGATTTATCTTTTACGGAAACAGATGCTTAGCCCTGTGACTCCAATGCAACACTCTTGCATGAGACGAGAGGCAAACTGAAACTGCCTAATTACTCTGAAATCCATTTAAAGTCTACTGTTATTTTCATTTGCCGAATGGCTCCATCTAACCAATGATTAGACTGATGGAATAAATGTTTTTTTATGTTAAGGTGTTTGGTGTGTTTGTAGATGTTACATGCAAAACGCATTTTAAAGACTGATATCTGATTCTGCTTTGTGTCTGGGCTCATGTTCCCAAGCTGCAGGCAGCTCATCAGCGAGTCCCATTTCACATATTTTCATTATGTCTTGTATGATTGTACTGAAGGAAAAGGCTCCCCGCAGTGTACATGACAGATGTGTTCAAACCGTCGCCCAGTTTTTAAGCTAGATCGTAGGTTTTCAAGGAAACACGAGACACTGCAGAAGGAATCTGCTGTTGGTTAACTGCAGTTTAACACTTTTTGACGTGTTGTTAAACAGTCTTCTGTCAGCCAATAAAAAACATAAAAATAGTATTTTCAGTTCTGTAAATGTGCACAGCATTGTATATAGTTTGACTGGTCAAGCATCTGAAGGGGAAATACTTTGTGACTGATGATACCAATTAAACTTTATTTGTGTAGCACCTGTCATACAGAACAGTCACAGACGAGATAATAAGACAGAACGAGTGTAGACTGTGAAAATGACCAAAAAGAATTTTTTTTTTAAATATTTGAGACCAATGACAAGCAGCCAAATAGCCAAACAGGGATCCGCTAAATGTAGAGTAACGAATAATAAACCCTGTTGTAGCAGCAGCATGGGATACTGTCAACAGAAGGGTTATGAGAAATGACACATATCTGGTGGCTTGGGAATGTTTTTGCTTTTTGAAATGGAACAAAGTACAACACGACGACCGGGATACGAGCGGGTATACGGCTCAACTTGAAAACAAAAGGAAGTCGCCACACATTCTTATTAACAACACCAAAGGGGAGTTTATTTGGAAATCACAAAAGCCGACATCAGAACAGACAAAATCTTTCATCTTCGTCTGGTTTATGTGCCCTTCTTTTCCTCTTTCCCGCTGGTGCCAGAAATCAATGCCAAATGATTTATAACTTTCACCACAATAACGCGAGGGGACGTGTTTTCAGATGGCGCCAGTCTAAGCCTTTGTATTGTCCCTGCAAGAGTTCTGAGAACTGTTACCGGGACGTGACATTATTTAACTTAAAGTCTGCGCTCTCCTGCAAAGCTGCATGAATACGACATAAGGCAAAGCCTGTGTTCTCACGTTCCCAAAGAGCCCATTAAGGCTTCACACAGGAGAAAACCCACACACACGCACACACATTAGATGTGACAAGTGGACGCCCCAGCAATGGCAATCAATGGACGCCTAAACTTTGGCTTCAATGCAGCATAGCAAATGAGAAAAATAAATCCCCCCCCCTGTGCACGGGCTGGAGTGCTGCAGTAAGCTGTTTCAGGACAGCGCTCACTCCGGCCCATCCACATAAAGTCCAGAGGCAGACATAAATAACGGGCCGGCGTGTTGGAGAGGACGGATATTGATTACTGAGGGAGGCCGGAATTACACCGGAGCCCGGCTCTGTTTGGGTATCTTCTATACGGGACACAATCAGTGCGCACTCTGAGACACATAATACATGCACAGGCTATTTGTTTATGTAGAAATGTCTGCTAGCACGTGTCTCCGATCAGTTGCCTGCTTTTAAAGCACTTTCTTGGAGAATGATAAGAAACCGATAATTATACTTTATTCTTGAAAATCATGCAAACAATGCATGGAACTTTTTACACACACACACACACACACACACACACACACTATGCAGGTCTTAGAAACATCTGAAGCCCTGGAGAGTTCAACGTCAGCACAGGAGGTGACCAGATTATTTCTGGCCCGGTTTATATACAGCTTGGCATCGCATGTAATATTCAGCAGCCTGCTATACGCACGCTGTGTATCCTCCACTTTGTGGACCCTACAGGTGAACGCTGGCATCTCGGACCAACCATGACCACAGCAACTAACGAGGGCCATCGCAGGGGAAGTTACGATCTTCAGTGATTTGAAACCATCTAGCAGAGTTTCAGGAGGAGGACCACACCTCAATTGCGCCACTTCTGGTGTTCAAATAAAATGCCCATCTCGCCTTCCACTCTCCCGTATTAATGTCCCTCCCTGCACCTCGTGGCTGTCTTCCCGTTTCTTCTTCATCTCCGTAGGGTCCTGAGGGGGCCCCCGTTGTGCCCCGGTACCACGGCAGAAAGGCAGAATGGCTGTGCCAGGTGATGACAGGTCTTAATGCTTTAAAATGATGTACAGTTTCCACACCGCATAGGCACTGAGGAGATGATCCACATTAGAGTGGCAACAAAAATCAAACACTGAAACAGCATCACCTCTTCCTCTGCACATCCTGCTGCAGGGTCATTTCAGAATCCGCTGTGACACGGCATTTCAAACAAACGTGTGTGGCAGAGCCTCGTAGGTGTGTGGGGCGCGTGGTCAAAATCAGAGCAGAGACGCTGCCGCCGCGTCAGAGAGGCGGAACCTGCAATATGTTGAACTCACTTTAAAAAGCAAAGTCAACGGATTGTTGATTCAAATCTCCAGCTGGCTGCCAGCGTGGAGCGCGGCTGCAGAGAGGTTGTTTAGACCCAACAAAACCACTTCTGGCAAGTTAAATTGTGAGAGGGTTTGTCTGCCTGACCGCACAAGCATTTATTGTGTGGAATGAGTTCTCGCACAATGGGTTGTGTGTGTGTGTGTGTGTGACCTCTGGTCGCAGATTAAGGTCACAGCCTCTGTCAGGCGGCACAACATGAGTAATGTTTTAATGCGAACTTATTAGGCCCTCTGTGCTGTTATGGACCGTCTGAGGCTGGAGACGGAGAGGTCATTTTTCATCCGGAATGACTTGACCCTGGACTTCGGGGGATTAAAGACGAACCAGCTTTTCTGCCTGGTCAAATGACAACACTCTTTGGAATTACACGAAAATGCCCACCGCTGTGCCTCCAAATGTCTTAAACATTTGCGCTAAATCAGGCCCATGTTAATAGTTAGCATGCGTGTTTGGTAATTTGCCAGGAGAAGCTGTGAAATAGTTGCATGTTAATGTTGCATGCATTACAAATTAGCTGTATGATATGATGCATTCAGGGGAGAACCATAGTCGAGATGAGGGAACAGTGAACTGTGGGGCGGGAGATGCAAGTCCAGGGGGAAAATATTGTGCAGATTTGAACTTAAATGAATCTGACTGAGGAGTGAACAATGAAGAAAAAAAGATTCAGGTTAGCATGATTTATTTATTCAAATAGCAAAATGCTGGATGCTAATCTTGGTGTCAGGGTTTTCTCTGTCATCTTAGCAAAAAGAGTCTTTTGCCTAAATAGCCAGAGTTTTTGGATACAAAAAAAGCAATGTTTGAAGAGTTGGAAACCATACGTCACGAGATATTACTTTCCAAACTACAGCCATGTTATTTTGAGAAAAAGTTCAGTTATGTAGTTATATAGAGACAATATGTACATTTGGGTGGAAGTCAGTCTAAATGGCGGAATGTTAAATTTGTCCCACAAGCGCCGAAACTTTCTGCTTCTTATATTAATGATATTTGTGAAGCATCGACAACATTGCTGTTTGTTTTGTATGCAGATGATGCAATCCTTCCCCCACTTCTGGAGATTAACTTTTATGAATAAAATTACTTAAATCAGAAGAATGTAACGTGGTCAGGACTGACTGATATTGCTGTTTGTTCAGTTTAAATTCTTAACGATTATTTTTCCATTATATTTTAAATAAAAATGTTTGAAATATTCCATTTTGATCACATCTTGGACTCTGATAATTCTATTTTTGAGCCTAAAATTTAAGGTTCAGACCCACTGCAATAATGGGCCATAAGTCTCTTTGCAGCCCCAGCCTTATATACTGTAACTCATGCCTCTGTGCCACAGAACTCTCTTGTCATCCAAATACAGGAAAACGCATTAAAGTCCACACACATCCACCCTACATCACTCTGAACACGGCCAGTGTATTTCATGTTTGCTAGAAGGCTCAGTGACGTCTGGATATGACAGGAAGGCTAATCCTCTCCTACCAAGCTGTTTACACAGCTAATGAAAATGTATTCTCAGTCGACACAAGGCTGCCTGCAAAATGGGAAAATTAGTGAACACAGCTCCTTTCATTTGTTCAACCACCAACCGTCGTGATATTTGAGCACATCCAAACGCCCGTTGCTCTCCAAGTCCTTTCATCGTGTTGGTAGTGTGTGGTGCTAGCAGTAGGTGTGAAGAGGAGAATCGTCTGTGCACGCACCTCTACCCCTGCAGCCCTGCAAACGGCTGGCTAGCTGGTTTGTTTGTCACAGGCTGAGACGCAGATTCTGAACGCGCTGCACACGTGTCCAAAGCATGCTCCGAAAAACCTGAATAATATCGGAAAATGCTACATTCGGAATAAGGCCTAATTCGGAATATCCAAGCGGACGTGACCCGTATCAAATTTGGAATAATGGGGGACAAATACATGTGCGTGATGTTTAACAGTGACTACTTTGTTGTACTGTACAGTTCACAGTGGAATAAACTGGGTTTAATCAGAGTCCAGTACAGTAGCTTAGCATGTTGCAGTTGCATTAAGCTCAGTTTCTGCCTCATCTATTGATTGCAGACGCTGCTTTGTGTCTGATGACAAACAGTTTGCCTGAGGAAGTTGAAGAGTCACAGCGTGATCCATCTCTGCTCATTTTGCCTTTTTCTGACTGTACAGCGACACTGTGCACTTTCACGCGATGGCTCTCAAGCTGCTGTAGGTCGCCCCGAAGCCGAGCCATTTGTCTTTTTTAAGCTTTTCAGTGGGGAACCAAATGAGAAATCTGGTTTTAACCCCGAGACCAAAGCAGGAGACATTTAGCTGTGCCCGAGGCCACAGCTTCATGAGAACATATTATTACTTTTATCATCTTGAGAGCCATCACAGACAGTCCATTTCCTCCCTAAGATTTGTGTTTTTTTTTTTTACAGATTCAGTGTAGTGAAAAGTTTCACTGGCGGGTAACTCACTGGATTGTTGTGTTAAATTACTTTCAATGTAGTGTAGCATTGGCTGCAAGATTTATCCAGGGCCCCATTTCCCATTAATATAATAAGGCTGTAGATGCTTTGACTCAGGTCATCGTGTCCTGGATCACACAGGGTCAGGCAGCCGAGTCTCATTTTTTGTACCCGTGCTGTAATCTAAAATCTGCTGCCTGTCTTGCACAGGACACTCTTACGTTAACATCAATGATACTTTTTCCTAGTTAAACAACAATAAGAAGATTATAATAAAATGTTGTGTTTACAGCTTGTTACACTGCCTCCAAGTGTTAATGTGCTTCAAGATGGGTCATTATTGGGTTTAGGATAGCTGCAGAGTCATTTTGAGACACAGAATGCTTTTTGCATGCAACAGCACACTGCATTTTAATTAACCATTCCGTGACTTGCTCTATCAAATGCATTATGTATCCCCGGTAGCTTGTTTTACATTAAAGACTAAGTGTTACATTATTAAATTCATATAGTAGAGTAGTAAGAGCATCTCAAGTCTGGCCAACCTTCAGTGCAGAAGTCCTCCTACGTGAACGACAAAATAGGTCACTACCTTCCAAAATAACCCAGCGGTATTAAAAGCAACCCACGTGACTGTTTTCTGATCTTCCACCTCCGTGGTTACTGAAGACTGGCTGCTCAGGTTAGGGAAGGATTGCCGTCATGGATGAAATAGACCCACACTGACTGTTGGCGTGTGAACAGAGGCCAGTGGAACATTCTGTATGTACTCTGTATGTTTCCTCCGTGTAGTTCATCTAACGGCCTACTTTGAAACGCCGAAAACTGCGTATTCGTAAATTCTGATCACAAACTGTGATCAAAATGTGCTCAGAGCCGGCGGTTTGCTTCCGGCTTGTGTTTCTTTGCGCTACACCCACCCAGGAGACAGATGACGTGGAGATCAGGCCAAATGGCAGCTTTTACCCTTTTTCCCCCTTTTGGGGTTCAAGTCATTTTGTTAGCGCAGAATACTTTTTGTCTTCTGCATTCTTGGAACTCATTCTTCGAATCTCCGTGAACTTCCTCACCTCAGGCTTTCAACACCTGCTAACTAAAAGCGCTGCACACATACTGCAGAGCTAATGGGGATCAGATGGCCTCTACTCCCTCCTCCTCCCGACCGGAGCTCATCCTTGCCCCAGGATGCCACATCTACGCTCCAGGAAGAAAAAGATAGTGAGAAATTAGCTCGACTTTTTGGACAGTTGGCTCATGTGTGTTCTCACACAGGTCAGAGAGCTGGCAGTTTTTTCCATCCAGACCAAACTCTCCAGCAGCTGATTTGATTTCCGTGTCGGTTTTCCGTGTCAGAAAAAGACAGAAAAGAATGTTAAAATATCATGGCTTTGGCTTTGTGAATGTAATCTCAGCAGCCAATAACACGAGACATCAGCATAAATGAAAAGTGTGTAGATGATGAAACATACTTGGTGTTTGTGGTCGAACTCAGCTGATGCCAGGTCAGCAGGTCCACCTGCGTGACAACGTGACAAACTTGTTGTGCCGATCGAAAGCTCCAGCAAAAGCTAGTCAGCGGACTTTTGAGTTGAGATTGCTCATCCTACGACCCGGGTTTGTGTTGCGTTTGTTCAGGCAGAACACTGAACGCTGATATTGCAGATCAGCTGCTCCATTCATGCTTTGCCACCGCTGGCTCATTCACAAGCTGATTGGCCGCCAGCTGACTCGTATCGTCCAATCACCTTCATGCAGGTGGACAGCCCTTTATAACCTGCCTATTCTCACCATTACACAGCTGATTCGTTTGTTCCAGAATCCACGTGTTCCTCCAGTGTTGGAAAAAATGCAAAAAAGGAGTATTTGTGCATTACGCAGATGTCCTTGTCGACAAATGCTAATTGAAGCAGCGGAGACATTTTTAAAAAGCACACGCTCGTGCATATTTTACGCAAACATCCTCCCATCACTGCTGGCCTCTGGTCTTTAAAGGCTTCGGATAAGTGGGCCGAAAAATAACAGATTTGAGAGTGGAATTAGTAAAGATTAATGCAAAAGCAGCACCGTTTTCTCTTGCCCCCCCTCCCTCCAAGCCTCACAAACATGCAGGGAAGCTCAGCCAGCACACTGCACTCGGAGCCTCGGCCAAGCGGGGAGACTTGTGCCTGCATTGCAGAGGCTGTCCGGACACAGATTGATTTGTGGCTATTGAGACAACACTGATACGTTACTGAGCGCACAGACGTCAGCAATCGCCTTCCGATTTTTAAGTGGGAGGCTGGACTGTTGAGGAAGAGAGAGAGAGAGAGAGAGAGGGAGAGACAGACATGAGGTGAGGCGTTTTAGTACAGGAATACCTTCACCTTGCTGTCTTCTTTGCTATTTTCTACCCAGCATACTAACGACCGAGCGACACATCCGTTATCGCGGCGCCGTTCTTCGTGGCATCTGAGGAATGACTCTGCAAAAAGAGCACTCAGTGTGAATTTTAACCAGGCAACAGCTGAGGGAAAACAAAACAAAACAATAAAAACTACTATCATGTGTTTTGGGGTTCCATTATTCTTCTATCAGTTCTTATGTTTCTGCTCTGACTGTAAACAGAACAAGGACGAAGCGAAGCGATTTTGAGGGCTTACGTTCGGATGTGGGAGCTGCGCAAGGCTATAGAAGGCAATCAGCGGTAAAAGCTTTATTTTCAAGGTAATGAACCCTCCTCGGGGTGTGTGTGATTTATGCTCCCTATTCAAACCACTTTGCATCGCCCAGAACTGCCTCTGATTCAGTGCTGACCTTAAAATACCTTTCTGCCACCAACACAATTCTTGTAGCTGTAACTGTAGCCTCAAGTTATTTGCTAAAAAAAAAAAATGCTCCAAAAATACATTTAGCAAAAAAAAAAAAACCAAACAAAAAAAAAAGCGGACATCCTGTTTCACATTTGTATCTTTCACAGTGACGCAGCTTCTTTTTTTCAGCTGAGAAACGAGGCGAGCCGATGACGTCTGCGCTGCATCGTACAGCACAGGAAGGCGACATCTTTGACTGTCTCTGTCTGCATGCGTGGTGCTTTAACGGCGTGAGGTGCAATTAGAGGATTGCCAGTGATAACCTCACCTCTCATGTCAGCATTTGAAAGCAAAAGAAAACACGGTTGCACATTATACGAGACAACTTTCCCATCGACGTTGTCGAGGCAGCTGACTGGAAAAGAGGAATACGTTGCCACGGTTACAAATCAAATCAGTTTCATGGCCTCCTGTGACAGATGATATGCATGGATACAAGTTATTGGAAGATGAGGCTCAGGTGCTGGTGCTGGGTGCAGTCGACATTTTTGTTTCCTAATACCGTTGGCGTTGCAGTAATGGTTCTGGCTGATCAGCTGGGGAAACACAAGAAGGCATTAAACACCCTAATCGATCTTGAAAATGAATCATGTCGTGCACCACATATAAAAAAAAAAGGGCTCGATGCAGCCCCCGGGGAGTTTACCTGACAGGTGACACTGTGCTGCACAGCAACAACCTTCTATCAAGCACAAAATTGCTTTGGTCCAGAGCAAGACATCATCAACTACCGTCCAAATGATGGATGGATGGATGGATGGATGGATAGATGGTCCAGGAGGCTCTTGTTTCTTTAGTGGGATAATTCAAGATTAAAAAAATTACAGTTTTCAAATGGAAATTCCCATGTTGTGTCCGTCCGTCCTTCTGCTGCAGCTTTGTCCAAACATGCAAAGCAGTGGTTTGCTGTAACAGAAGCCATCAGGCAGACAGGCTCCTCCAAGGTGCCCTCACTTGTCAGTACCGCTACATACGACCATTACATTTCGGGAAAACATGCTATAAGTTTGTCACAAAACGATCTTGACTATGGTTAAATGAAAGCCTTGTTGACCGTCAGTGTCTTGTCCTTATGTGCATGTTAATCCATCCATATAGCCCAAATTCCTAATTGCAGCTCTAATAAGGTCACACTATTTTTGCATTTGCTTCTGGCAGAAGTGTAATAAGGGTCAAGTTCGCCCAACTGCATCATACTGCCGTGCGGAGAATGGGAACAAATGCGAAATGCTGCCATTCTTCCTGTGCGGACAGTCTCCGCTACGTCACGTCAGAACGTTACGTTCCAAGGCACCTTTGGTCAAAATCTCCCCTCTTACACAAGAAACATCAAAACCCAAACGGGTACATTGCCACGGAGGTTATTGAGCACATTCTCCGGGAACATCGCTTACGACAAGCTTATGGCAGACATGGCAACCTTCCACAAGATTAAAGGAAGTCAGTCGTGCTCTCCAGAGGATGAACCACTTTGATTTTGATTTTGATGTAGGGGACCATGCCCTTTGCACTGATGCAGCCTTCAGACTACTGGTGAGGAAGAACAGCTCAACTGTTGGGAAGCTGTCGAACACTTTCATCTTTTGGTATGATCTTTACTCCGTACGCACATTGATATCATTTAGTACCTGCTTTCAGATTGATCCTAATGACTTTAGTTTGCCTCTAGTGTTTAGCTAGTCAAAGGAAACCGAAGGGGGAATTAAGTTTCGCTGTATTTTTAGGGTGGGCATTGGACTGTATTAAATTTGAGTAAGGTGAAACAGGCAAAAGTGGCTTAAGGCTGAGGTTATACTGTAAGACAAGGCTAAGTTAGGAGCAGAGAGCAAGGCTGATCAAATCACCAGTCTCTTGAAAGCATGTGGCCTAAGACGCTGTGCTGGCCAGCCATGTTCACAAATAAACACCAACAAACTCTGTTTGTGTTCTGTCCTCAGGCGTTGTATGACTCAAATCTGCTGAAAAAGTGTCCAGAATGTTATTCCCGGGCCGCGGTTAGCTCCAGGTTTGACACCAACTCAAAAGACATTGCAGAGCTGTGCTCAGACTTCAGCCAGAGCTCAGTCAGCAGGTAACGGAAAGGAAAAAAAGGAAGCAGTGAAAGTCAGTCGCCAATTACTAGATTCTGTCCCAGAGCTGAGTCATTAATCAAAACTATGAGCTCTGTCAAGGCTCTGCATCACAATCCACTGCAACAAGCGGCGCCATGGCTAGATGGATACATACTATAGATATAGATGGATGATAGATAGATATTTCCAGGAGAGAGAGAAAAAAAAGCTGGACATATTGGGAGTCGTGCAGCTGATGAGCTGTCATGACAGATTCAGGGAAACTGTCTTCTTCCTCCTAATTAATGTCAGATCTCTAGCTCAGCTCCACCTGCGGCCGCTGGCAGCCACAGAGCTCGCCGGAAAAACTCCCAGCCGCCAGCCGATGTAGGTCAAATCCCCCATTTGGCGCGTTTCCTTCCACTGACAATATTTTTCACACCATGCCAGTGTGCCAATTAGCCTCTTATTTAGCACACCTGAAGCTTAGCGCCTCGGCACGTTGTGGAGTGAAAGACACGATGTGCCTGGTCACCCGAGGTGTTTCACATGCGACCGCAGGCGTGGGAAGGACACCATGTTCAGCTGCTGGAGGATCTACAGCCTCCGGCGGTGACACATGAATGATGGGATGTGTCCCGATACACATGAGTTACTATACTGGTCATAGTAAAGAACAGGTCTGACCTTGTAGGCGACGCCCTTTTCACTCAGCTGTGATGAATTGATTAGACGTAGAAATTACAAATCAGTTAGTCCGTTTGCATGATTTTATTTAATAAAAAGACTTTTTTGCAAGCTAAGTGACTTCTAAATGCACATCAGTAAGCGATTCCAACGTCACATTGACGTTTACTCGCTGCAGTCTGTTGCTGGCTGGACCTTTGTTGGTTCAGTTCAGTATAAAATCAGGCCCATGTAAGCATTCTTTATTAGGGTAACACTGGTTATGGTTGAGCAAACTATTGAATGTGGAGGCTTTCAGTCACCAGTGAGGGGAGATTTTATGCAAAAAACATACTGATTTTGTCAGTGACACTGCAGGAAGTGAATGATCCATTTGTTTATGTATGCAACATATCCTAAATCCATCTTTGCTTATGCCACATGGGCTTGTAGATTAATGGTTTCCAAGAAAAAAATGTGTGAAAGAGTGTAATTAATGTATTGCAAATTGCGCCTAAATTCTACTTTAGATTGTAAGAGGTTAGTAAACTGTGTTTGTGGTGTGTAGCCATGTCTATGGGAAAGATAACCAGGCAGTTTGATAAAGTGCAATTACTGCAAAGAAAATAAGGGTCTATAGGCAAAGATCATTAAATCTCAATCCATTTAGAGAATAATCTGTGTATTTTTGTTTACTTTATGTCCAGACCGGATATGTGTAACACATGCAACTGACTTAAGTTTGGGAAACCTATCCTCCGGCTGCAGATTCATCACAGTAGAGTCTTCCCAGGTGTGCGGCTTTGTCACTTTGTGTCTTTGTTACAGTATATGACGGACAGCCAGAGACACCAAACATTATGTCTCTTCAACATGTGGAGGTTTATCACATCACATCGTATCGTACAAGATGCTCTGACCTCCATCTTCCTGAGAAACAGATGGCACGTAACAACAATCCTCCTTTAGCTCGTGAAGCCATATTGCATCGTCCTGGAAGCTTCCTGAAGTCTAACCGAGCATGAGGTGAGGTTGCAGTCCCCTTGTTCATCTAGTTGATTTATCTATCACCTGTCCTCAGGACCCCCCTCCTCTATAAATTACCCCTGAGGCAAGTTTAAAGCCTTTATTATTACTGGGCAGGTATAGGGGCATCTACTGGTGAAATATATAAGAATGTTAATTATATAGCTGTGAATAGTCAAGGGTAATTAAGTATGTGGTAAGGCGAGGTGCTCGGTCTAAATTATGAGGGGGATTGTAAGACGCAGGACGTCTTTATGCACCCTCTCTCGTTCTTTCTTTCCTTTTCTGCTTTCTCTCTCTCTGAAACACTGAGGGGAAATAAAGCCACGGAATTAAACAATAAAGCATCTTATTGCACGTTCACCTCACACAGCATCACCACCATCACAGCAGCAGTAGACGGTTCCATTAACTTCTTAATGTAAACGAAGCGGCCCTGCTGTGGTTTGCTATAATATTTGATGCTATGGTGCAACAATAAGAACAAAGTAGGAACCAATGGGCTTTGGAGCAGAGAGCCACAGACGCTGACCGTAAGAAACATGTAGAACAACAACAGGCTTCTCCTTTAAAAGCTACTATGTGTAGACTTAAACATCTGCGGTGGTTGAATCAGAAAAAGACGCTGTATATATAGTGTGTCCAATTACTGTCTCATAGTTCTGTGCAGACAAAAACCAATGCCTCCGGAATATTTGGAAGTTTGCTGTAATCACATAGAAATGCAAAACAACAATAGGGGCTTGAAAGGCCACACGCCAGCTAGTCAGTTGTGATCATTATTTCTTTTCCACACATCTGACCAGAGGAATCACCTCTGGGCTGTTGGAGGGATTTTATTCCACGGTGTTCGAAACCTGCATGAAAGACTTTCCTCGGTCTGCTGTAAAGAGCCGCAGCTGCAGATAGAACCAGAGAATCTAAATGTTTCAGAGGTTTCTCCCACCCTGACAAGAATATAATTGTTTTATGGGAAACTGTGAGTGATGGGGTCATGAAAACGGTGAGATATTGAATTTTGGAATAACGTAGGAGAATCAGCAGATTAGATGAAAAAAATATCTACCTTCAATTCTGATCCTTTTGTGAGCGTATAGAGCTTTTGGTCTTTACCGAGTTAAACAATACCAAGCATAAAAAGTTTCATTGCACTGATCTCTCTCTGGGGGGTGATTTCAGTCCCGATCAAATCAGCATCTGGTCTTGCACCCAATTACTGACTCATATACCCAACATCTGGATCGCAGTTGTCATATAACCAGTGGCGGGGCAGAGCTGCATCGATTGGATGAGGCTTTATCCCTGAGGGCCAAGTAGGTTCTACAACAGAAACAACACAATTGAGCAGGTGGGAAAAAAAGATAGGAAATGCACACAAGTGGGGTGTTAAACAGAACAACAAATATATTAGAATAGGCCAGCATCAAAGGAGCACTGAAGTACAGTTTGTTGCAGTGAAAGACAGGTGTTAGTGGGCAGAAAGTGCTGATGGAGTCACTTAAAGTTTGGACTTGTGCCTCTTACTGTGCGTGAAGTTGTTTCATGGGTTCATGGATTACCCAGAGTTCCCCCGAATATTTGTTTTCCATCTGGATAACTGGCTGAAATGGGCCGGTGTTTATGTGGAAAATCAAATCACTGACCTCCCCTGGTTACACTAACGCTGCTCAGAAAGGCCTGGCGGCTGATAATGAACCTGGGGCAACAGAAATTGGAAATGTTCCCTGCAAAAAGACAACAAATCGAGCCACAGGCACCCAAGCAAAATGGATTCAAATACTTTCAGGAAGCAAGATGTTCCAATGTGAAATTACCAATGTGCATGGGTAAAAAAATATATTCAAATAACTGTCCTCCCCTGGCAACGCCATGCACACAGAGCTTTACGCGCCCTCTTCCTTCTTTCCTTCGCCGTGGCCATGTTTTCCACTCGTCACAGAAGGGGGTCAGAGGAGACTGATGGCTATTTGTTGCAACGACTCGCACAAGTCAGGAGGAAGCCCGGGAAGACGAACTCCCTCAACACGCACGGTGGCAAAACGGGTCACACAAAGCAAAGCAAAGAACATTCGGCCTGCAGGGAAACAATGAACAATGGGGAGCTGACACATTCTGCATTATCACCGTGACTGATGAAGCTAATTAAAGTATCAGCGGCTTAGCGAGGGGGGTAATACAAAATCATAAATAAACAGCGTCTCTGGCCCTAATGAGCCTGTTTGTGGCAGATTCATCTGCGTATTTTCTCTCCACAATCCAACAAAGGAAAGTCTGGAACAGTTCCGCGGGGACAGACGCCCACGTCTTAATGTGTTGTTTGCGTCTCGAGCAGCACCTCATCTCCACCTCCAACACTTAACGGAATAAAGCGGCTGGCGTGGCTGTGAAAGTGAGCTGCCCCCTCAGACGGGGAGAAGGAGTCGGTGGTAATCAAGCGGCTTTAATGTGGGTTTGCAGCAGGGGAACGCAATCAGCTTGAAAACAGACGCATTTGTCCAACCACCATCCTGCCGATGTGAGTGTGTTTTCTTGCATTTCTGAACTTACCAGGGTCAAATGTCTGCAGGGGACATTAAAGCTTTCTGGCTTTGCTGCTACGTATTTCTTTAATTAGCTGTAGTGCTGAATTTGGGTTTAGGAATAAGATGCAGCTTTAAGGTTTAGGTCACGCTCAGGGTCACATTGTAATATTCACATGCATTTTAAATCGAGGCAATTTTTAATATTTAAATTACAGATGTTTGATCACGTCGCTGTTGTAACAATGTAAAACACAGATTTGTGGCATCTGCAGGGGACCATATTTACAGATGCGATATTGTTGTTGCAGGAGCAAGTCGGCAGCACAACATCTGGCACATTATCAGATTGTGAAGTTGTTGGCAAATCATTAGAGACATAGTTGTGTCCACCTGAGTCCAATATTTCACTCTGGTTAGTTCTCCATCATCACCTGAGAAAAATGTCTTGCATGCTCTGTTTGCAGTGATTTACAGGCGACTGAAGACGCTGATAATAAAGTACAAACGTAAAAACAGTAGATGTTCCACTTTCATTACCAGCTAGTTGATAACCTTGTGTGTTGGGGACGTAGCATTAGAGTGGGTTTGACGCCTTTCACATTGCGTAGCCCTTTCATTTACTGCCACTATAGAAATATTAACAAGTGCAGGTTTAATGTAATAAATCCAAAGATCTAATCAGGTGTCACACTGGAGGAAATATCTGAATAAACGTGGGGAGAAACAGAACAAATGTAGACTCTTCGGTACAGGACACGAGGGCCCTCTGAACGGAATGATGGGAACCGTGTGCCGTGGCCTTTAGTTGCCACTTCCTTGTGTGCAAGAGTTGCCAGCTGAGCGTGAGAGGAAACGTGTTAATCCTCTGCGGACCATTACCAGCCACAGCAAAGCTCATGGATAATCGAGCAAGTGTACATTTTGGCTGGATAGTGGTGCCAGAGGAAAGTTAAGGTCCTTGATATAATGTAACATCAGCATTTGCGTAGCAACAGTATATTTTTTATACTGAACCCGTCACTGTCAGACTGTGTCGATAATAAATAAAATATACACATCTCCATACTGCACAGGTTTCCACTCAGGGATCAATGAAGTTCATATAATCTCTGCCTCCTCAGCGCTTATTCTCACACCAACTCCTCGTCCTTCATCCCTGCTCACAGGATAATTTGTTGTTATATATACAGTATGTTGTCATGGTGCCGTGGCCTGACCCCTGACCTCTGCTGCTTTTGGACTTTGTAATGCTTGTGACTCAGAAAATGAAGCGTACTTTTGGAGCATATAGGACTGGACAATGCACGGATTAAATCCGGATTTGCATCACCACAGGGTCAATAAAGTGCAGTAGTCCACCACAGCTCACCCGTCTAAAAACGGATTCCCCATGGAGTCCACTAAAAAACTATTTACCAATCCCTCCGATTCTCAGAGGTCCCTGCAGAGGGCCGGACGGAGCGCATTTATCTCCCATTGGGGACCTCTATGAAAGCCCAATAAATTACCTCATCCTGCATGAATTAGTAACAACTGTAGTCTATATGCAGGACATTAACATAGCGAGCCCCCTCCTCCTCCTCCTCAGCAAGCTAAATCTCCAGGCAGCATAAATCAGTATCAGCCCGATTCATTTATTCATGGAAGGGCCTGTGGTGTAATGTGGACCACCGGAGGAGGTTTATCAGCAGCAGCGGTCTGGCTGCAGTGGACATGTAACTCACATCCAAAGCCAAAATGTTAAGTTTGCTTTCCAACCTTTCCTCGGCTGGCTCGTATTACCAGTTTCTGTGGTCCTGCAACAAGTGCTGCATTTCCATTGTTGTTACTGTGACAGCATTCTCACAAGTTATAACACTCTTCATTGCGAAGGATTACCTCATCAGCAGAGCAGGACTTTATGGAGCCCGTACGTTTCCCAAGGCAGAAAAGTAATGATTCGAAAATACTAAAACAAAAAAGGGAACTCCAATGATCATTGCACTCCTCTAACAGCATCCAACCAGAGATATCGTCCACACGTTCGTCTTCCTTGTTGAAGCCAAAAATATATGTAATACTAGTCACTATAATACTAGTTTTCATCACGTTAGTAGGAATTAATGTAAAGCATTGAGAAAACAAAATGTCCACAGAGAGGACTGTGTGTAATCCAGAGTAACTGGGACATTAAAGACACGTTGCTGTTGAGTTGATGCTCTGACCACCACAAAGAAACTAAATCTTTTTACCTCCATGTACTCTCCTGTATTTGGGTGAAGGTTAATATCTCAGCTTGATGAGTAGAATCAAATTGTCTGCAGGGCTTGATACCACTTAGTATTATGGCTGCTCATGTAAGAATAGTAGTTACAATAAAAAGGGAAAAGAGAGTTTCTCTTTTTGGTCAGACTTCATTGTTAGTTTTCAATTTGGCCCAGAAAGGCATTGAAATATTGAACAAAACTAAAATATGAAACCCAATTTATTTGGTTTTCACTCCTACAGGTTCAGTTCTGTGACGAAAAAAAATAAATAAAAAATAAAGGAATATGTCAGACAGAAAGAAATGAAATAAGATCTGAGCAGGAATAAAAGGGTGAGAAGAGTTTTCTTCAAGACAAGAGCTTATTAGAGTTGGAGGAGGTATGAGAGAGGAGAGGCGCGGCATTTCACGAAGATGTGATATTTCAGTTCACGATGCGAAATGTGATTGCACTGACATTTTGGGCACCAGGACAGAGCCCCCCGGGCGAGTTTGTGTGGAGCTTTCCAAAACCAGTCATACATATTCATATCGCCAGAACACATCCGCTTGGAGATGAGCCGAGCGTCCTGTAATGGACGCGGCCATTAACGACGCCATCAGTGTAACAGATTCTCCGTCAACATTAGCGTCCGTCCTCGGGCAGCGGCGTCTCGTTTCCACACAGATTTATCGTCATCCTCAACACACTTTGTGCTCCTGCAACAAGGTACGGACGTCCACAGCTCACATTTGGCATTATGGACACGTAGATAAAAACGGGTGGGAGGGAGTCGGGGGGGGGGCATTAACATCAGCAGACACATCAGCATCATATGATTGATGAGCAGCGTTCAGCAGCAGTTGCTATGTCACCTTGTACCGCATCACCGGAGTGGGAGGGGGTGGGTTTCCAAGGTGACCAATGAGATCACTTGGTTTAATCTAGAGAAACGAAAAAAAAAAAAAAAGCACTGCTGCACATATAAAACTGGGAAGGTACTCATAAAAAAATAAATAAAATAAAAAAAAAAGTCCCAGGACATCACTTCTGCCGAGGGCGCTAGGACAATACTCTCGTAAAAACACAAACAGTAAAAATACAGGACACAGGTTCTGGAAGTGGAATGGCATGAGTGTGCAAAAGGAGGAGGGGGGGGGGGGAAGGAAGGAAGGCAGGCATGCAGGCATGCAGGGAGGTGTGGGTGTTGGGGGGTGATGTGGAGCTATTTAGCTGTTTACCCTCCACAGTAATGAGACAGGAGTGAATCACTGCGTAGACGCAGGTTTATCAAGCCGTGCACCGACTGCACTCCTTTTAAAACATACAAACACTGGCATTAATTAGATGCGAGGGATTCCCGGACAGACCTAAGTGACCGGATTAATAATCCGTTTCAAACGCCGAGGACACAAAACAGGAGATTCCCTCTGTGGTTGTTGCCACAGCACTAGAGGGCGCCGAACCCACATCTCAGCTTCTCTGAAGAAGAGGGATTCCTGTATGTACAACTGTATTTGTTTCCAGTTCAGTTTGTATGAAGCCTATAAAAAAAAAAAAATTGTTACCTCATAGGAGGATCAAAAAATAAATATATTATGATGCCAACATAGCATAATTATCAGATTTTAAAGGATAAGTTGAGTTTTGATTTGATGAGATCTGGAAATATGAGAACTTCAACACACCAAAGTCTCACTGAGCAAAGAACAGGAGCAGTGAGATGATCAGACAGGGTGTTTTACCGTATTTTACTTTTCTTAAATGTTGCCATTTTTTTCAACCTCACTGCCAAAGAAGAAAAATTAATAATCGGACGATTCTACAAAACCCTCCCAGATTACGTACAATGCGAACACTGTCCATATAGCCAGCAGTCATTAGCTTAGCTTAGCGTAAAGACTGGAAACAGGGGGAAACCGTTAGCCTGCCCATGTTATATTTCAGTTTTCATTCAAATTAAACAAATGACTGTTTCGCCCTGTTTCTAGTCTATATGCTAAGCTAAGCTAAAAAGGTCTCCTGGCTGTAGAGGTATTTTCACTTCACAGCCATGAGTGGAACTGATCTTCTCTTCCAACACCCGACAGGAAAACTAAATTAAATCTTGCAAAATCTTGAACCATTCCCTTCCACGGATTTTACCGTTTTCACACACAGTAAAATGTTACCATGTTCCCGAATTTAACATTATAGTCAGTGCAGCTGCATGTTACTAATCACGTATCTTTGCCACATTAAAGAAAGAAATGAAGTGTGCTGCAAGAATCGACACAACTTGTCGATGCGTTTTCTTGCTTTTGGCTTGTAGCCTGCAGCCAGATGCTGGTGCTGCGGAAGAAGATGGTTGTCCACAAATATTTGCCTGAATGACTTTGTGCTCCGAGGGCGTTTGGAAAGTGCTCACATGTTTGGAAACTAATGGCAGGGGAGCTAATGGGCGTATTGATTGCTTTTCAATTGGGGAGCCAGCAGCCTCACAAATGAGATGTTTTCAGCAGCTCTACTTATCATCCAAGAGGCGTGCGTCGTCTGGCTGCAGACGTCTGAACAACACATCGCACCAGCTTGACTCAATTAAAGTCAATTGCAGATCCTGCGGAGGCCTGGTGGCAAACTCAGGACAGATTTGGGGGTTTGACGTTATACTTACTCACACATGGGGAAAAAGTAACACACGGATATCTGCCAAACTGAGCCAAGAGAGAGATTTTAGCCAAAAATTCACATTGCCGTTTTGTTTACCTGCTGTGCCAGCTGATTGGCCTGTGACATCAGCCGCAATCAGCTGGCACACCTGATATGTATTAGCTGCTGTTCCCTGACACCTCTGCCTGCTCCTGGTGACGCTTTTAAAGGAAATCTGAACGCGTGAAACAGAAAATATTTGACGTTTGCTTCTGTTGTGTTTGTGATGATAATAAAATGCAAATCGGTGCCGTTATCAGTGTCAGGGGAGCTGTTGCTTTTCACTTAGCGTCTGACTCGCTTGCGTGCAAAGTCAATGGAAAGGCGTGTGGATGCAAACAGACGTTTGCTAGAGTTAAACATATGATAACTTGAGCAAAGTATTTTCACCAATCCTTGAACTAGATGTGAAATGTGAAATGAGTTGCCACGATTGGAAGCAGAATTGTATCACCTAAAGAAGCTCAGAGCTGGAATACAGATAAGCTGAAAGCTAAACTGTGATATTGTAATTAATTGTTGAAGAAAGCACAGTATTTTAAGTATAAATTGTAGAAAAGAGAATAAAGAAATAAACATGATCATAGCACATTTTTACATTTTTATTGTTTCTTTAGTAGAAAGTAAGCATGAAAACATACAGGAGAAGAGTTAACTGCAAAGCGCTGCAGAAACGTGGCATTAAATTCCAGAACTGGAAGCCGAACTGCAATTACCAAAAAGAAGCTTAGAGCTGAAATACATTGGTAGAAAAGCTGGATGCTTAGCTGAAATTCTGTCAAAGCTGCAATCACGTCTGTTGTAATAAGTTGGTCAAAAAATAGTTTTAATAGTCATAAAAGCACAGAGTGTAGAAAAGGTGGAATAGAAGCATAAATGTCAGGTTCCTCTCTGCATTCCACTCTGAGGATTACATGGACGGAGCGCATTAGGACACGTGTGCAAGGAGACGATGAAAGATTCCAGAGTCCGTTGGGGCTCCTCAGACCAGCGTTCATCGACATTTATGCAATAAATACTCTGGCACCAACAAGAAATGTGCGAAATCCGTTCTTTAATTTCAAACTTTCACGTAAGCTGAATTTTCAAAACCTAGAAAGAAGAACGATACAAAACATGATGATGTGTGAATGTGAAACATAACACGACTGAATCCAACGTTTTCTTTTTGTCCAAAATGTAGATAAAGACGAGCAGAAGCGTCACAGAGGACCTTTGTGGGGTTAGAGTCTTCATGACACAACATACAGTAGAACTGATCAGCCGTAGCATCCAGTCAGCACGGCACCCTGAGCGTCTCCATGTGCAACAAGCTGCGGTGCTCCGTGCGTTCTGACTGCTTTCCATCAGAACCAGCATCACTGTTTCAGCAGTTTGAGCTACAGAAGCTCTCCTGTTGGATCGGCCCGATCGGTTTGGTTCCTTGTCAAAGTCGCTCACATCCTTCCGCTGCCCATTTTTCCTGCTTCAACACATCAACTTGGAGACAAGATGTTCACTTGCTGCCTCATATA
>JAVQJF010024235.1:0-16224 GCA_036023855.1 Gadopsis marmoratus | reverse complement strand
CAGTCTGGAACCTCAGGACAAACAGAGGTTCATGACAAGTCCTGGCAAGTCATCCACAGTTATCTTAATGAGGATAGTAGAGATCTCGATGCTCACACGCACAGACATACATAAGCACGCACAATGCTATCAAACATGATTATCATGCCACTGAGGGAAACAACCAAAACATCATGTGAGACGGCTTGTATCAGGTTACCTCGTGCTGCTGCCTGAAATCCATAGATTCATAACCAAAGAACACAAACACAAAGACTTAATCCAAAGACTTAAGTGTTGATATTTTTGTTTACTTGCAGGTTATAAAGGATTAACTAATGAGTCTTGTGCATCCTTAAGCAAGCACATTTGTCTTATGTACCACAGATACAGAAGTCAGACATTAAAAGCATTCAAATCTAGTGTTATGAAAGTAAAACAGTTAAGAGTAATGATTGTCTGCATTGAAAACTTCAAAACATGTTAGTTCATAAATAGTGAGGAATAATGTTTGTTTGACACCCTAATGTAATACATGGGAGTTAAAAATGGTACCATAGGATATACAGTATGATGCTTTTGGCAGCCACCCCTTCACTCTATTTGTGATGCACTTGCTTAAATGTGCATACAGCAGTGACACAAACAACAGCAGTTTACCCTGCTGAGGGTTGGAAAAACAGAATAAATCAAAGAGAAAGAAGATGAAACCCACCATATTCAAAGGTTCTACCACTTCCAAATGAATTATCTATGGCAGGATCAGAGTTAGGCCCATAGTTAACTTTGGCTAACTCTGTTAAGTATTGGATAACATTGATTTGAAGGGGAGTAAAGAATGGGGGAAGGGAATTGAAAGAATTGCATATGAAAAACAAAGAGGGAAAAAACATGAATAAGTTTTAAAAAAGTAAAAGGCCTCCATATCAGAGCAGCTCCTCCCTTTACCCCACTGTTGATTCCACTCCCTCTACAGGACCTTAGTGGCTTTCTTCAATGTTCGGTTCTGCTGCTGACAAAAGGCTTTTGTCTCAGCCCGGCACAAAAACAAGAGGAACCCAGAGGACCATCAGAGTGGAACAGAGAAGCTTGAGCAGGACAACAAGTGCACCAAGCTGAGTTGCACCACTGACGGCTGCAAGCGAGTCAGGAGAGGAAACTCGAGCATAAGCAGAGAAGCTGGTTCCCAGCGCATGTCTGCAATGTGTGTGTTTCTCCATCGTCTTATTTGAGTTCAATGACATTGTTTCAAAGGGGACTGACTGATTCAAGTCTCACTGATGCAGCCACGTAAGCATGCACAAAGAGAAAAATATGCTTTTTGTTTTTTTGCTCTGCAGTCTGTTGTATTGCCATGGTGTCTGGTGACAACAAAGAAACTGAGAAACTGTTAATATGGTGTCTATAAAAAGGCACTGACTAACATTGAAACATGCCCCCTTTTGCTAAATTGCACACAGCTTTTGAGGCTTGCACATTTCTGTGTCACACCTGCTTTTGGTGACCCAAGATGAAAGCGTGCCTGTGAGGAGTAACTCTTTTGCAAACACCACTAATTTGTTATTTTCTCTCATTCTGGCTTGTAGTAAAACATTTCTCAATTTATCTGGTATCTCAGATCGCCCTCCTCCTCTTCCTTTCCTTGCAGATTTGTTGCTGCACATTTCAGTCCACTGAATCCTTAGTTGGCCTGAGTCCACCACGGACTCTCTCTCAGTTCTCCCTGCTCCTCAGCTCTGGTGCTCACTATTATCTTTCTGGAGTCCTGAGACACAGTGACCCACTTCCAGTTCCTTCCTCTCTCCGAAGTAGAGTGTGTGTAAATGTAAAAGCTAACGGTTATTGGTTTTGCAGCATTTTTGCTCCAGAGCCACCCCCCTCCTTTGCTCTTTCTCTTTCTCCTTCTCCCATACAACACACCCATCCCCACTCACTCGCTCTCTCTCTGCATGACCCAGGGAAGCGTCCTGTTTGCAAGTGGGAGTGGATAGGGATCTTTGCCATGAGTCATTACCAAGGGACCCCTGGCACTCATCTGTACCCCTCCTCTGCATGCAAGGAATGCTAGCTAGATGCACTCCAGCCTTAATGAAAGGGGGCACTCATTCAGATGCAGAAAGCAGAACTTTATGAAAGTTTGACAGACAGTGGGGTGTTGACAAAGAAAAGCAATTTTGAAACATGAGAATTTTAGAATCGAAGTCTAACAGGTCCATCCAGAGGACCAGAAAATTGACAGTCAGAAGGTTTTTATGAGTTCGTTTTCCCCCCATTTTTCTTTTTTAGGTGTGCACAGCTGCACTTTGGGGCTAAAGAAACAATTGCAGACACACACAGGGCTCTGGCCTTTAGACATAGTCTGTCATGCACGCGCACTGTGCAACCTGTGTTAGACCCACACCTGTACAATCCATTATAACATTAAAACAAAACAAAAATGTGAAAAAATATGTTTTTCTGTCCTTCTTTTTCTCTTCATTTTCCCCCTGTTTTTTCTTTTATCCCTCTTGACTCCAGCCTCTCCTCCCTCTTGTTTTTCTCCCTCGCTGCCTCTACCTTCCCCCATGGCTGACTCTGGCAGGGCCACGGGTTCAAAGACGTGCGAGCACCAGAATGTAGGTCAGCCATCGGTGCTGAGTTACCGATTAGAAACAGCTGTGCGTTTGTGGGCCATTCTCTCTGTCTGCTGAGGCCAGCAGCCATCACACAGTCGTACTGAGCTATAACTTCACTGCTCAAATGCCCCCTTGCAATGAAACCTCCGCACTTCGTTCCACTTTCATCCCCTAAAAATTATGAAGACGTTTCACAAGTCAGCTCTTGTGAAACGTACTGATGGACTTAAATGCAAACAAATCATGTGAATTCTCCTCATCACCGCTGCTGTCGCTCTGTGCATGCCAAAAAATAGAAAATGAACTAGCCTGTTTTGTCTTTATGCATGTTTCCTCTCTTTCGGTTCCATCATAAAACACCCCTGGAGGTGCTTTTCTTCCTTTTCTCAGAGCCCTTAAAAACAGCCGTGCATCTCTGTGGTTCTGCCTATTGTTTTTGGATGACAGCATTGCTCAACTGCAGAATGTGTTTCCACCCTGCTGCTCTGTACAATAGCTGATGTGTAACATGAATTAACCAGCGAGTGTCTGAGCTGAGCCAAATCTGCGGTGGTCCTGAAGGTGACACCAACACTAGCATGTCTGGATTAGCCGTTGATGCCCCTCCAGACCTGCCCTAATTGCCCGTGCTGGTTCTTATATACACATACATACATGCACAGCACCTGGGGGTAATTACCTGCCATGGCCCATGGGGACGCCACATGTCAGGGGCCTCAGCCTGTGCATGGAGTAAAGAAAGATGGCTTATTTATGTGGAGTGGAGTGTCTCACATATCAATCTTCCCATTCAGTATTACACAAGTCCACACAGAAACCCCTCCCCAAAGCCAGAGACAAAACCACACGAGCAAGAAAACACAAAACTGAAGTTGTGTGTGAGGAAAGTGAAGCGGTGGAAGAGTACAGCAGGAAGAGAGCCGTGGTGACTCTTCACAGTCCGGACCCTTTAACACCCCTCCCTCCGCTGCCAGCTCAGCACGGGATATGAGCCAAACCCTGTACCTTGCAGCTGTGGGCCTAAAATGCAATTTGGGAAAAGTAATGCACACAGACACCCTAACACACACGTCCACATATAGCACACTCACAACGCAAGTGTGCGTGCAAGAGCATAAACAAAGGTTCACATGCAATCAATCACAAAAACACATGCCACACTGTATGCATAACCCCTTTAGATGGTAGTAATTAAAGTAGCGTGTTGTCTCTGACATTTGTCCCTGACACGCCCTTTTACCACTTGTGAGCTAGCTGATGAATAGCTTAAGCTAGACATTTCAGCAAGGCAGGTATTCCCACACACACACAACAAATTATTGTGTGTGTGTATTTTTTTCCAAAGCTTATAGAGACTAGCTTAGTTAGTTTCCAAGCTAAAGAACTGAGCGATACTCCAGCCAAAGTTTCTTCAAACTATGGCTACATATTTAGTTTTAACTAGTGTTTCTGTGTGTGATGGCTGCTTTGTGTGCCTGATTTGTTGCTTTATATATTACATTTGTTCTGACGTGAAGAACATTGTAAGTGTACATATTGGCAGTTTAAAAGTGAATTACGCTGCAGAAGTGGTTCAAGACGTTTCTGTGGTTTGACATTCTCGCTTTGTTGCTGGGAATTTGTTGAGAAGATTGATACCACTCTCAATGTCTGTGCTTTAAGTATGGAGCTGGAGCCGGGAGGTGATTAACTTACAGATTGACTCCACCCATAAAACATTATTTTGCTGTTTTTTTATATTTTGGTTTGGATTCAACAAAATAGATAAACAGTGTTAATTTGTGCATTATAGATGTGTTGGTAGGCATATTTTAGTTTTTACATTGGATAGTGCCATGCAAATTGACAAAGTATTTCTTTATACTTTGCTGTGGCTGAGGGGGTAGTGTGGTCGTTCATTAACCCCAGGGTCGGTGGTTCGATCCCAGCCCCTGCTGTCCACATGTCGAAGTGTCCCTGGGTAAGACACTGAACCCCAAGTTGCCCCCGGTGGAGGCCAGAATGGCAACTGTGTCCCCATCGGTGTGTGAATGGGTGAATTAGACTACTGTTCTAACTTACAGTCTAACGTACTTGTTACAGTGCTTTGGGAACTGGTTCGGTTGAAAAGTGCTATATAAGAAAGAGTCCATTTACCATTTATCATGCTTTACACTTGAGCCACAGAGTCGCAACTTACGTATCCCCCTTAAATACGTTAAATAGAAAATTATAGAATAGTTTTTCAAACAGATAGTTAGTCTGAGGATTTTGGAAATACCTTCAGGACTAAGGTAAGTGTTAAAGTGTTAAAGTGTTAAACGACCTTCTGGGTTTTTCCAAACAAAGATGGGTATGTATTTTCAGAAAAACTGAAAAATAGGCTGCCTCAGCAACAATCGATCCCCTGAATCTTCATCTAGCATCATCACCGGGTCAAATACCAACAACAGTCATCATATTCCCATCAACTCCAGCCGTACTTGGCGTTTAGTACTAATTAGCAAAGTTAGCATGCTAAACTAAGATGGTGAACATGGTAAACATAATAATTATCCATACATTAACAAAATCATTGTAAGCATGTTAGAATGCTGACGTTCAAAGATGTTAGCCCCTAGGCCACCAGGGCCTATTAGTCCAACATCAATTAAGCTTTTAGTTTATACAATGTCAGAAAATAGCAATACAAAGCTCAACACAATTTCGTAGAACCAAGGTGACGTCTTAAAATGACTTTCCGTAGTTAATGTTTTGTCTCAGCAACGAGAAAAGCAGCAAATCCTCCCAGCTGAGATGATGCTTGGCATTTTTGCTCGATAAATAACTGCGACAATAAATTTCTCATCAAAACGTTTCATAATCATTTCTTGTATGAATAATGCCTGCTTTATGAAATCTTTTAAGGCGCTTTTATGTTTTTTGCTCTTCAGTCGTTGATTGACGTATTACAATGCATTGTGCTGTGCAGAATCACTGGTATTGTGATGGCATTGTTATTGCACTTTGCAGGCCGTATCTTGACAGTATTGTATTGTGAGCGAACTTGTGATTTCCACCCTCACTCACCTGCTTATTCTATTTTATACTCTCGCACACACACACAGACACACACACACACACACACGCTGAAAGGAGCAGTGATGTCTCTTTTCCCCTCAGTAATCATCAGCAGTTACTACAGATGCACACACAGTTATATCTCCAGTGTGTTTGTGTGTGTGTGTGTGTGTGTGTGTTGGCATGCAGGCGATAATGTCTCAGTGTGTGTGTCTTACTCATATTGTCCATAGTATCATCATTAATCATTTCTCCTCCGCCCAGACATGGCCATCAGTTATTGAGAGGTGCAATAATTTGGAATTGATTTAGTCCCCCCCCCCACATGGGGCCTGGTTCAGAATATAAAAAGCTCCTTTGGCAAGACAGAGGAATGAAAGCTAATGTCGGAGGACTGTCAGCATCTGATACTCTGCAATTCTGCAAATAGCTGTGAGAGGTGTCTCTTTCGTTCTCTCCTTCTTTCTCTTATTGTCTATTTATGTCCTCCTCTTTCTGTCGACAGAACAACTAGCAGGCAAGACTGTAGGGACATTGTTCCTGTTGTGTGCGTTTAGTTGTTTGGGAGAGGAGGAGGAGGAGGAGAGCAGAGAGCTGAGAGAGGAGAGAACCTGATGGATGGAACCTCACCCATCCTACGCAAAAGCCCCTTGTGTTAACAAGGATACAGATTTAGGAGAGAGAGCCTGAGCGCGACAGTCACAGAAACCTTGAGAGATAGTTAGAGACAATGAGAGACTGAGAAGGAGAGCTCCAAGCTGAAGAGCAGACAACTAAGCCTCTATAAATAGGAAAAAGATTGACGTGCAAGAATTGATAGACCCTCTTGAGCTCTGTTCTCTCTCTGTTTCACGTCCCCTTTCTCCTCGAGACTTCTCCCATTGATTTATTTCCATATCAGTCGGCATCAGGAGCATTTTTAAGAAAGAAAAAGTGGAATTATACATTTATTATGCTGCTGATTATGTGCATTGCAATAGCACCGCTATTATATTTACATTTTGCATGCAATTTGTTTACAACAAAGTTTTGTGGATGCAGCGATGATGTCTCCTAGCTAAATGAGCAGTATGCTAGCGGCAATGGAGCATTTCAGAAGCTATTGATGCCTGTCAATTCTGGCATAACGTTATCAATTCCAATTACTTTGTTATCGCTTCCAAATGTGAATTGGCTCTTGATATCAAACCCTTCCTCCTCGGCGTCTCTCTGTTGTTCTCATCCACTACTGCCTAATCTGCCTCTGCCTCTCTGTTCTGCAAATACATGCACAAATCACAAGTGCGGTAAAGCCCCAGCCTCTCTCTTCAATATTTCCATGCAAACTCAGTAACTTTAGACTCAACATCTATTTTTTAAATGCAACTTTTCCTGCCTTAATTGTGAGCAAACTCAAATTATGAGAAACGATGATTCTGCAATGGTAACAGGCATTCAGATGGAACACTAGCACTGCCAGCCTATTTTCAATAGAGGCTGATACCTTAATTTACCTCAACAGGAGAGAAAAACAGGCTATTATTACAGACAGGGCTTTAATTCCTGTAAATCTGATCATGTTAATGTCAGAAGCCTCCCTGATGTTGGTTCGGCCCCCGTTTGCCATGCTAATTTATTGTTGCTGCTGTTTGCTGTTGATGCAAATCCAACACTTCCTCCATCTGTTTCAAATTACACTCCTTTCAGAGAGCATTATCCTTTTCCTTCGCAGGAAGCCTTTTATTGTGAAACATCTACAGGATGTGCTGAGATTGACTGACATCAGCCAGGAACATGAAAGTGAATAATTGAATGAAATTACTCTGTGAGCGAGAATCATATTTAGTAACTCTAAATATGGCATGACTATATTGTTGTACTGACAACTAATGCCATGGAAGTGTACACAGAATTTAAGCCGTCATTTAAAATCTGGCTTTTATTGGAGAGATTTTCTTGCATAGCTTTCACTTTCTACTCATCTCGCCCTTTTTGCAGCTTTTGTGTGAGGATGTGTGTGTGGCAGCGGCCTGGCGGAGGCTGGAAAGCAGGTGGGCGAGAGGAGTTGAAGTGACACCTGGTAACAGGCTGACAGCCCTGAGGAGAGAGGCGGCACTTTCATCCCTGACACGTCTCAACCTCCTCTCCTCTCCATCATGAACTTTTAGACACACACACACACTGTATACTGTAATACTCACACGCACCAAAAAATAGCATGCATATACAATACATGCAGAAGCAAGTGACAGAATACAGCAGAGTCTCCCTGGCGGAAACAGACAACATCACTTGCAAAGAAGTTTCTATACCCCAAAATTTATCATTAGACCTGAGCTTCTTACCACTGGTTGAGCTGATTGCTACGATTGTGCATACAATAAAAGTTAGGCCAAGGCCTGCATTTTCATTTTGCATGGTTCAGTATTCTACTTCTGATGAAAAAGAATAATTGCAATTAGCGCACAGCTGTCTAACTTTAATATATGCAACACTGCCTTCAACTTAACCTCTCCCACGACACTGACAAAAAATCCATAGTGTATTTTTTGGTTTTTACATTAAAATAAACACACAGAACAACAGCAGCAGCCATGCCTCAGGCTTGTTTTAAGCACCAAGAGGAGAGTTTTGTGCAGAGAAATCTACATGTGGGTACAGTGAAACAAACATTTCAAACTAAACAAGAATCTCTTTTTGGACTTGTTAGTCTCTAAGCTGCCTAAGAGAACAAAATCCCACACTTCACTGATTTGTGTAAAATGTTTATAAAATCAATGCTAACAGCTGTTTACATGCACTTAAACGAATTGCCATCAAAACCCAACAATGTCCCAGATGCAACAGATGCCCAGTTGCCAAGTGGTGAGTCAGCCATTGAAAGGCCCAAGACTTTAAAAGTTTTTATCACAACTATAGTCTGTATGTTCTGGTCCAAATCAGTTGATGAGTTTGTGAACTTGGAGTCCTTGGTTCGGCTTCTTTTCACACAGAGAAACATCCAAGAGAACCAAAATGCACCACTACAACCCAGGTGAGAATGCTCACGTGGGAGTAAATACAGGAAGAAGGTCCTGTGTTCTGGACTAGTGCATATTTCTGCGAGAGAAAGAATTTAACGTGGAGCAACTGCACAGTTGGAATTTGCTTATAACCGTGGTAATTATCTGGGCAATATACCAGGCAAAACTACAAGTCTTGAAAATATTATACTGCTTCACACTTTGCGAAGACGACATGCTGCCTTCAGATGACGCAGATCAAGGGAGCTAAAATTTAGTTCAAAGTACACCTGGTAGTTGAATCGGCTCGAGGTCGGATCACACTCCCACCACAAACGACCGCACCACAGTTCGTTTGGAGCCAGACCGAGACCACCTCCTCTCAAGGGTCTTGGTGCGGTTGTTGTGGTCTGGACCCGAGTGCGATTACTGCGTTCGCACCTGGGCGGCTGTGGTTCAGGAGGCAGAGCAGGTTGTCCATAAATTCCAGGGTTGGTGGTTTGATCCCGGTTCTTTTTATCCACGAGACACTGAGCCCCAAGTTGCTCCCGATGGAAGCCGTCACCTCGCATGGCTTCTACGTCACCATCTGTGTGCGAATGGGTGAATGAGACCAATCTGTAAAAGCGCTTTGGGAACCGTTAAGGTTGGAACGCAAATGTAAGTAAAGTCAATTTACCTGCCCAAACGAACTGCACCAAGGGGGAATTCTCCAGGGATCAATTCAACTGAGCTACGCCCTTAATAGCTCAAGCTCTTTTATATTCTCCCATGTGTTCTTTCACTTCACTCCCAGTACCTCAGAGCCAGTGAGCTACGCTAATACAGCAATGGCAGCAACATAAGCACTCCGAGAACAAGATGGACTAGCACCCCAAGGCGCTACACTCCATCAGCCTGAGAAATGGACGCTCCTGCTGTTTACTCCTGCTCAGGTACTGTGTATTCCCTCCACATTGCACTTATTGAATTCATTTTCTATATGGATGCTGTACATAACTGAATGTGATGGTGCAAAACCTTCAGCTTCCACACAGACAGGCACAACTCACAGCGCTCAGCACCTATTACCCACGACCCAGCCAGCCATCCAGGGAAACACGTGAAAGTTATGGTTCAATTAGGAAAGAGGGTAAAAATAATCTAATACATAAATTAGCTAAAGTCAATTAGGACAACTCACCAATTAAGGACAAATCTGTTGCTTGAGGGCATAGCTGTAATGAGGTTGCGGGAGGAGCCATGCTGAGACCGTGTCCTTGCTTGTTTGTGTCGCGCTCAACAAACACAACGCTTTGACCATGTTTTTGATATGGAATTAGACTGCAAATTGAATGTTGTGGGGACCAAGCCCACGTCTGGCCACACAAGGAAGCAGGAGCCAGAGAGTGAGACACAGAGAGAGAAAGTGTGTTTGTGCGACTATTTATAGATGCTGTGTCAGTCTGAATACAGCAGAAGTCGAAGACTGTGTGTTCTGTGGTGCACAGTGACTGATTTTCATCTAAAACCCCAGTGTTTAATGCAAGGGCAGGAGTATTTATAGATGACTGATTTTCATTTTAAAAGAAAAAAACTTGAAAGAGATGTTTACCCTAAGCAGAATGAAAATCAACACAAATACTTTCAACGAATCCCTGCGAGAGGAGCTTCACTCAAAACCAGTCACATGATTTCCAAGGCATTCTTATAACCACAGACCTCCTCTATCATGAAACTTGATCTTTAAAGCTGATTGACCTATCCCTGACCCTCCAACCCAACTATGCTTTCAAGGCCCTTTTCTCACGTTGGCCAGTGGTGACCCTCGGGGTTGTAAGGTGCAATGCCCACGAACATTTATTGCTGTCTTGGCGATTCCTTAAAGACGCATAAATATTAAAGCCAAGCTGTAACATTAACAGACAGAAAGCATTCCCAGTCAAGAGAGAAGGCAAAAGGAGAGAGTTCTATTCTTTTTCTAATCCACAAGACCAAGAGTGACTGTTTGTGATGATATGAGGCGGCACTAGAGGCAGGAAACCATCTCAGCAACTACTGAGTGCTGCAGCTTGTACACATCAGAGAGCCTTTTTGAAATAGGCGTGATGATGACAGCATGTAACAGCGTCTGTTTTATGTGTTCTCTCTTCTCTCTCTACCTACCCCTCCCGCTACACAACATGACTTGCCAGTGAACTGTGACGGGATTTGGGGGAGTGAGTGGGGGTTACTGGGAGGTCTGAATTAGACCCCTTTGACACCTCCCTAAGCCAAGGTTACTCACACACTAAATCTGCACTCGTGTAACCTCTGTAAGTGCTGGGCTGCATGGTAGAGAAGTGGAGCGGGGCAAGGGGCAGAGTTAGTGATGTTAACGCAGGCAGACAGGCAGACAGGGCTGCTCCACGAGCTGGTTCGGCTGCCCCAGGACAGCAGGCCTGGAGGCAGAGAGGAAGGAAGCCAAGGAGCCAGGCAGCTTGTTCTCCCTCTCCTCCCCAGTCCCATTTCTGGTCTGGAGGAAATTAAGCCTCATCCCCATTTCCCCCACCGCTTGCCTCTTGCTCTAGACCTCATCCACATGGGCCTTTAGAGATGTTGGGGAATAAGCTGATGAGCTGCTGCCAGAGGCTATGGAGGGATACGAGGCTACAGCAATGAGCTGCTGCCATAGCCACTTAACCCTTTCTGTTCCCCTGCCAGCAGGGCCAAAAGCCCTTACCTGAGGTGATGACCACATGGACCCCACCACCTGGTAGCCATTCATCATTCCCAGCAGCCCTGCAGCCTTTGATACCCTGATATGGATCTAATGGCGTATGCAAGAGGTACATGACTCACATACACATATATGCAAGCAGAATTCTTGTTTGTGGGGTTAATAACATTTGAAAGGATATCCATTTTGCCCTTTAACCCCTGGAACCATAACAAAAGTCTCATGTGGCTGACCAAGAGAGCAGCACTGTACTGACACATAGCAAGGTCAAATGAACAACTTAGCCATGGAGAATTCAAACACTAATGCTGGTGACCTTATGAAAGGGGTGAGGAAAGGGATGAAGACAAATGGGGAGAGACGGAGAGGGGGGGACGTATGAGAGGAAAGGTGAGCAAATCTGCAAACCGGTGGGAGAACACAAGCTTCAAATCATAGCAGGCAAAAATAAAAAACTAAAAATAACCCGGATCCGCACTTATCTGCATTACAGCAGCTGTCTCCGTAACCCTTTTTCAGAAGAAAGGTGAGCATCACAATGAATGGAAGCAGGAATAGCAAGACAAAGTCAAGTGAGAGTCGGTCTAGAGGAAGAGACTGGACCTGTTCTAGAGCGCCAGAAAACGTACACATCCTGACGGGCAAACGTGTCGAGGCCCAGAGATATGATCTTCACCAGGGGGGAATTCAGTGCTGGTTTGGTCAAAGGAGTGCCGGAGCTCATCGCAGAGATTTGGAATTAATCCGAGCTGTCTGGCTCACTACTCAACCGCCAGGGGTCAGTTCTTATGTAGAGACTAATAACATGGAAACACCCTATGTGCTGGAAGTAAAGTGCATGCTAAACATGGATAAGGGAGCTGTTACAGGTAAGGTGCGATGTTTAAGATTTGACTTTGACCCACTTTGTTCCTAATGACCTGAAAGCAGCAACACTGTCAACGTACACTATTAGTAGTGCCCTGGACTCAGTTGTATCAGCAGTGTGGTAGAAATGGGTCACATGTGGGTGAAGATGGGTTTGTTATCCTGTGTCAGACATGGGGTCTGCGTGTGGAAAAGGTATCAATGACCACAGCATGCCACAGAGGCAACGGTAATGCACTAAAAAGTGAATGTTTATGGATCATGAATTGCTTATCCTGCGTAACAACCAAAGTGTGCAAAACTAGGATATTTGTGGACTGCCTACATATGAATGGAGAGATATCTGGGCATGACAGATGTATCACTGTGCTCTGTAAGGGAGCATCATTAGCACACTGACTGACATAACTGACAGCTGGCACTGAGAGCAGAGGGATGGAGGGTGAAACAGAGGGGGAGGAGACGGAGCAGAATCTGTGCCAACTATCACCCTCTGGCTGTTCTCCACCGTTTTAATCACAGCAACAGTGCTCTCACTCTGCAACCCCTTAGAGACCCAGGTACCTTAGCCACACTTGACATTAACCACAAGGCGAATACACCCATGTTTAATACAGACAAGACTCTTTGCCATCTTCCTTAATGTGTTTCCTTCTCTTTCATTTCCCCTCACCATCAACCATAACAATCAGGGGACACTTTCAGCAAAGGAGTATGTATTTCCAATCCTTCTTTTTTGCCTTCTTCTCTTTCTTTTTTTATTGTTGCTGTTTTGTGGTGTAGCTTAAGATCTAATCCTCTGTTTATTTTCATTTATTCCCTGCGCGCAGTGAGTTGAGGAAGCCTCTTTCAAAACGTTACATAACTGATAAGGCCTATCGTGTTTGCTTGCTTTTGGCTTCTTGTCAAAACACGTTGTGCTGAGTCTGACCAATGGAATCTTGTGGCAATACCAGTGCCAGTTCTGACAAAATGGACAGGATGACTCAGGACAGGCATGCTGGTACTAGAGAGAAAAAAGAGGGGGAGGGGATATTTTTCTTCCAATGTGGCGCCACCTTCCCAGAGTGCGGACAGAGCAGCAAAGGTCTGGATGGTCCTCTGGGATTTAAGCTACAGACACTGATGAGGGGAAACAAGACCTTGGAAAAGAAGGGAACAGAGCAGACTGGACTAACCATAGTAATAAGCTTATTCTATGGGACTTGGACATTTGCCAGATCATCATTATCCCTTAACAGCATCACCCACAGTATCTCCAGGAGTTATAGTGTTGCGCTATGCTATAGAATCAAACCCAGCACTTTAATGAGAGCATTAAAGTGAGGAGAGTTTCAGTACATCTGAGACAATGTGCAGCATATAAGAGGAGACTACCTCGATGAGTTTTAAGACAATAAATTATGAGGTGGAATAAGGTATTTGGACTAAAATTACAAAGTAAATCTATATGTTGCTTCCAACTCATAGCTGTGTTTCTCAGATCAACAATGAGAAGAGCGATCCTCCTGAACTGGTCAGTCTACTTTCTCCCGCTCCTTATCCTGCAGGTGCGCTGCTCAGGGTTCATTTGTGCACTTTGTGATATTAGCACCAAATTCTGTGCATCCTGAGGGAAAAATCACAAAATGTTTTAGCTGTCACTGTAAAATGCATTTTGGGCAGAGTCTGTGGGTCTAAAGCTAAAAATAATTCTAATGATGTCCCCTAAGAGTCTGCAAACTTCCATCCATTATAAACACAAAGTGTAATTCCCTGTTCTTTCTACAGAGACCATGATCAAAGTACAAGTTTAAGATTGTGCTGTTCTGAGCAAATTTATTCTTTTGGCATTTATGTATTATTTGCATAAAACAAAAACTTACTTGACCCAGGTAATATATTGCAGCTAAACCGTGACTGCCCCGCTGTAGCAGGAAGCCAGAATCTGCAGCTATTTAATGAACTGACCTTTACTTCTTTCTGGAACATTTCCTATGCTGTGGTCGCCATGCTCTCCGTCCGCAGCGTGGCAAACTGACCAACCTTCCAGATGTTCCAATTGGCTTTCTAGAATGATACCTACACACACACACAGACACACACATGCACGTACAAAAGCTCAATGATAATGTGCTTTCTGCAATACACTTAGGGCTGTTGCAAGGCCAGCATTCAAAATTATTCCTTGAAAACCCATGGATAATGCATTTATGCAGCCATTGTTAAGCCGCAAACTCACTGCTATGCTACACTGCACAATAAATGGAAACTCAGCAGGCAACTGAGTTGATCAACAAAAAAGTGTGACAGAATAAAACTCGATCAAACATCTACATCTTCTGCTGTATTGTGAATAACACAACAGCATGAGGAGGACTCCACAAAATGCAGCTAGGTAAAACAGTGGACGTCACAACAGGCAGAGAATGGTATACCAGAACAAAAAAAATAAATAAAAGATTTAGAAAAATCAAGCCATTATATACTCTAATGGGCTAACTTTTTAAACGGACATCAAGCAGTCACTTTCTTGTTAAAGAACCTTGAAAATGTCACTTGATTGCAACTGCAACCTTGGTTAGGGCAGTAACGGAACATATTGACGATCAAACAGACATAAATAGCGTACATCTTGTCTAAAACAGCCATTCCTCTATACTTCATAAGGGTCAGACTTGAGTCTATTATGTTTCAGTGTCATCCTAATTTTGCCCACTGCAAAACATATAATAGATATTTTCATGAAAGTAGTTTGGTGTTGGTACATGTACATTTAGAGCTGAAGTGAAGCTAATGTGATAAGCGGGATGAGGGTTCTATAAAGAGAAGGCAGAAAAAAACAGTTGGGCTGTCTGTTCACTGTGGACGGCATCTGTTCACTCACTAATTATACCGACAGTCTAAGTTTAAACTGCGAAAACGAAGGCTGGGAAGAAGAGAAAAACAAAGCACAGGGAAAAAAAACATAGTTATGCCCGGCTCAAATCTTGCCTGATTCACACATGTTGGTCACACACACTTTAAATGCTTGTTCTCTTGGAGTGTGAATAAGGTCAGGTCATGTCTGGACAACAATACAGCATGCTGAGCCTATGAGCTTGGTGGTGAAACAGACCTTCTCCAGCATCCACACTGTTTTTAAGGGGGAACACTTCCATCTTGAAGAGGTCCAGGTGTTCTCCTCCTGTTTCAGAGCCTCCAATTTGCTGTGGAGCAGCACACTATCAACCACACCTAAACACGTACACACGCAACACATGTAAGCAGGTGCACAATGCCTACTGTATCTAAAAGAGTCAGCAGGAACAGAGAGAGAGAGATGGTGCAGAAATATCTAATATCATAACTCTTACTGTAATCAAGTCACACCCCTGCTTCATGCACACAAACACGCTCCAACTGATCTTACACGTCACATGTGCTCGACACATTAAGCCGAGCCGCTAATTTAAGACCTCAACAGCAACAATGTGCTCATTGAGAGCTGTGACATAATTAGATAGTGGAGGAGCTGGAACACTGTAAGTGGAGATGTATTATCTGTGCAACAGTCATGTTGCTGTGTGTGTGGGGGGGAAGGGGGGGAGGAGGAAGGAGAGAGGCGCAAGTTAGCTATCGGTGGAGAGGAGTGGAAGGAGATGGGAGGTGACGTGAAAACCAAACATGGTGGAGAAGTGCGGTGAGGAAAGGAGTGAGGTGTAAGGGTACAGCAGGAAAAGTGGAGGAGCTTAAAGGAGAAAAGGTCGATGTGGGGAACGTAAACGGAGTAAAAAAAAAAAAAAAAAGAGAGGAGAGACAGTAAAAGCTGGCTCAGGGCCCAGGTATTCTCTTTGGCTCGCCGCTCGGGCCTGGAGCCTCACGCACACCGAGGGCTCCCACGGCCCTGCTCACTCGTGCAACAGCTTTGATTTACGGGATATCTGATCTTCACAGCCTTCCCTTTCTCATAGTCTGGACCCACGGTCGCTGCACACTGGTTAGCGGCGAGGTCCCAGCTCCCAGGTCTCTCTCTCTCTCACACACACACACACACACACACACACACACACACACACACACACAC